>JBBPFD010000247.1:0-51114 GCA_038363315.1 Mugilogobius chulae | reverse complement strand
AACTGAAATCGAATGTATGGTGTGACGGGTAGTGAAAGGATTCGAACCGGCGAGGAATTAAAGGACCAAACACGCTGATCAATCAAGAAAAAGCAAAGTTATAAAGATTACCACTTGAGCAAAAGGTGTGGGGGCCTGAACGAACAATCAGCCGCATCTGGCCCCCGGGCCCGTTAAGTGGGCCCCATTTGCCGGGTTGAGTGCCTGCTCGCCGGGTTAGAACAACCAAAGCCAAGACAGGGGACTTAAAAAAGGACCGGATTCAAGAGAAGCGTGGTGCCGCGGAACCTTGTGGAAAACATGAGTGTGGCCATATCTGCCATTAAAACAAACAAACAAAACAAACAAAACAAACAAACACACACACAGACGTAACAACAAACAAACAGTCAAGCTGTCCTTAAATGATAAAAGTAGTGCCCGTACCAAAGAGCGTACAGTGTTGTCTAACCTCAGCACCAATGCACAAAGTGCCTGCTCACGCAAGGGCAGAACCGCAGACCAAAAGACCAGATTGAGACGCTGGAACAAACAAACAAATAGACAAACCAACAAACAAACTTCTGACCCGGAGCTGCACAAACTTGTTCAAGTTGTTTCGAAAAAGTTCAGAATCTGTAAGAAAAGCATTGCACAACAAACAACTTGTCACTTTGGCACGTTTGTCGACTTTCACTTTGCGAAGCTTGCGCAACTGTTCTCCACCAATTTTCAGAGCTTCGAGAGGATTGAACCGGCCAGTGTCAAAGCGCGTCCGAACGGGAAACAAGCCAAGCAGAGCCTTCCAGAAAGGATTAAACAGCCCAGAGTTCCCAAGCGCCCAAGCGTCCGTGGGAGATTTCGGTTGGTCGGTGAGTTCGTTGTAGGCGGCGAAGCCTCTTGAGTGTTTGATGTTGGGCGTCTGAACTGCCTTAGCGAAGACTGGCGCAGACACAAACAGCAAGGGGCAGCTACAACACGAAGCAGCAGCTCACACAAAACACCAATAGGTACACAATAGACAAGATCACGTAAATGATATACTGGAGATTGATAACGAGAAATGATTGAGATAAAAAAGAGCCACGACGAAAACGCCAGGAAAACCACATTCAGGCCAAATTGTGACAGAAACATGGCAACCTTGGAAAAACAGCATAGCCAGAGCCGCCGCGAAGACACGGCCCACTTGGACACCCCACCATTGACCAGACACCTGCCCCTTTACAACCAGGACAACGCCGCCAAACAAGGGGTTCATAAACAAGAGGCAGAAGAACCGAACTTCAAACAGGATTGAAAGTTAGAAAATGTCTCGACGCACTTAAGAGCCGCGATGCGCAAAATAATTGTCCCAGCTTTTAAAGACGCTTTCTTTAAAACGTCTTTGCACACAGTCGTTACGTCAACAAGCGTTCATTAAAAATAAAACTTAAAACAAGCGGCCTGCGAGACCGTGACCAAAAAGCAATTCGAGGATGTTAAACAACTTTAAAGGTGGAGGCAATAGCGGATTGTTGCACACGCAAACACGATTGTTAGGTGTTGTAAAATCTTTGAACTACTTCCACCCTCATTGTTAATTCGTTTGTTTGAACAGCATTGTAATTTATTAGCATGTATGTAATTAGCTAATTTATGGCTTTTAAAACTTTCTGTGTTTGTGTAACCATTCATTGTAAAATTGAAAAACAGAGTTTGACCAGCCAAGCACAGCCAAGCAGAGCGCAGTAAAAAAAAAAAAAAAAAAAAATAAAAAAACCGCCGATGATGAGAACTTAAAATTTTCTTTGTTGATATTTTCTAGTTGTTCAAACACGTTACACAGTTGGTTCTAATTTCACAAAGTTTCTGCATTGAACTTATGGACGGTTTAGGGACATAAGACACAAATACTTATACAACTAAAAATAGCTTTACCCCACCTAACCACACCGGCTGTGTTTGCATTGACCTGTCCACTATACAGTCAGTTAGAGCTTCAAGAAACAAACCAACAGTACAGCGATCATTTTAAGGTGTGTTGAGTTTAAAAAGTTTTGACACTGTGTAACCACTTTATTGCAGATACGTAATACCGTGAAGGGCGTTACAACAATTACCAATATTGCACTGTTTACTGAAACAACATTGGATTATGAACCTTTGCTGAATACACATAGCCACAGTGTCCTGTTCATGTGAACAAATGCTTCTTTGCCGTCAGGCAAAGCTGGTCGTGCAGAGTTGCAACAATTAAGACTTGGGGTGGGATGTCATTGATTGAAAGAAGCAGTGTGTTGTAGGACCAGAAGCTTTCTTATCTTGGAAACATTAAAGGACTGTTACGTCGATTTGTTTGCAACCAAGATAACTAAAGCATCCCCCTAGCACTTGAGTCTGTTAATTGTGTCCGAATCAAGTGGGAAAACAGTGTCCCCGAAAGTGCCTTCTATTCTTTAATAAAATTCCTTGTGTGTGCAGTGTTCGGTTTGGGTATCATTTTGTGGCTACGTGGTACATTAGTTGACTTCCTCGCGGTCTTAAAAAGCGTTGTTGAAAAAACATTAAAACTCATTTCATTGGATAACAATTTTCTGAAGCTTTCAGAATTGCATAGCTACGTGGAATCATTAGCCTTGAGGAAAAAGGTTCAAATTAATTATTTCTGTTTGTTTACATTTTTAGGATGCAAAAATCAGGTACAGTCCCTTTAATACATTCTGTTTGTAATTGAAAATAGCTGTTTGATGCAGTAGGTGTAAACAAAAAATTCATAATAACTAATTCATGTTTGTTCTGTAAATGCATATTGGTAACTTTAGTGTACGCCCTAATCTCCCCTCAGGTATTAGACAGTAAATATGACTCCAGACCAGCAAAAAAATACAAAAAGAAGCCATTATATAGTGCAAGGAAAACCAATCATTTGTACATAAAGAGTGGAGTTTATAGTCCTCTAAATGCATACTGTTCACTTTTGTAACAGACACAAAATGCACTGAAGTACACTTGTGTGCATGATGAACACTTTTGGTAAATGGTTTCTTTTATATAGTGCTTTTCCATCTTACAAGGCGCTTCACAATCAGGGTTCCACTCACCCAGTGTAACAGACACAGAGGCAGTGTGGTTAAGTGTCTTGCCCAAGGACACAACAACACTCCTGTCGTCCCACTGTGGCTCCTGGTGTTTCAGCGGTCTCCCATCCAAGTACTAACCAGGCCTTATCTGGCTTAGCTTCTGTGATCTGACGAGATCAGGCTTTAACAAACAGGTGTGGCCACACAGGGACGTAGCACCAAATTCTGGGCCCCAGGTACAAATGTTGTTGATGGGCCCCTTACATAATCTTGTGTTTTGAATATTGAGTCCACTCTCATTATTTTCTATTCATTAGGGTTTTATTTTCTCTAGAATAGTCATATACAGCCTATTGATTGGCTTCAGTAAATCAATCCCTTTCAACATTTCTATTGCCATAACCGACTAGAAAACAAACGTTTATGTGGGTTTAGTCAATCGCATAAAGACAAGGATAAAATGGAATGTGTTTTAAACGCTCTCTTTTACATTTGAACTAATTGTTTTGAGCTGTAAACTTAATCAAATCAAAATGTTGGTGGATTGAGACGTAGTGATATATTGACAAGATTTAACTCAAATATCATTTAATAATCATCTTTTTTAGCAATTTTCTTTGGCCAAAGTCAATTTGCTCCGTTTTGAAGAATGATGAACATCCTAACGTCACAAATAATTGCATTTAGAGGAACAATATTTATCGCACAAACAAAAATGTCCTGCTTTTGTTGACCCTTCCTTGCCCTGGGGAGACTAGTACCATTTACCCCCCCAGTCCGACACCCCTGTGGCCACACATTGATCTCATAGATAAGTTTCATCATTTGTTGGACCCTAACCCTTTCTAATGAGAGAAGCCATTTAGTAATCTCCAAGCACAAACTGCAGCGCCACCTACTGACATTCACTGGAACTACAGTGGTAACAAAGCCACCAGCAGCATCAGAGAACACAGAGCAGATATGAGGCACCAAAGGGTACCTTCATAATGTGTCGTACACTTTTGTGATCGTATGCAAGAAAGGGTTAAACGTGTTTATAGATCTGTAGATACGACTTCAAACACACACTCAGACTCTGATTTAGAACAACACCAGTCTGTTTCAGTAGATTAGGTCTGGAACGTTTCCTCCTGAAGTCGTTTGTTTGATTGAAACGACTTTTAAAGAAACATCTAGATCTTTAGTTTTTACTTTAGATTTTTTTCTTTGTTTCTGTTTAAAGACACTGCAGAATCTGTTCTCCTCCTCTGTCAACCCAGCAGCTTTAGCATTAGCCTTAGCCTTAGCTTTAGCCTAGCCCGGCGGCCATCTTGGCTCCGCGGCGGCTCTGACCGACACAAACACGAGTCATGCATTTGTACAAAAATCACCCACAAAAAAACGACAAAGCTCCAGGAAGTCCAAACATGGTGTGGGCGGAGCTCCAGGAAGTCCAAACATGGTGTGGGCGGAGCTCCAGGAAGTCCAAACATGGTGTGGGCGGAGCCAGAGGAGCGCATGTCATTATTACTGAGGAACACAGGGGGCGCCACACCAGAGATTTAACCAGGACTGGACTGGGTCTGAACCAGGTCTGAACCAGGACTGAACCAGGTCTGAACCAGGTCTGAACCAGGTCTGAACAGCTGAACCGGTCTAAAGCAGGTCTGAACCAGGTCTGAACCAGGTCTGAACAGGACTAAAGCAGTGAACCTAAACAAAACAGGTCTGAACCAGACTGAACCAGTCTGAACAGGACTGAACAGTCTGAACCAGGACTAAAGCAGGACTGAACCAGGACTAAACGTCTGAACCAGTCTGACCGGACTAAACAGTCAAACCAGACTAACCAGGTCTGACAGACTAAACATCAACAAAAAAAAAAGCAGGACTCCTCTGACAGTCCCGTGTGTCTCCAGCAGGGGGCAGACGGAAAAGAACATTCGGTGGAACAAACCCTGAGATTCTTGTGTTTTTACATTCACAAACAGACTTTGGTTTGACTTTTACACGAGTCACAAGTTTAAAATCTGAAACTGTTTGAAAAGAGTTTTATAAATCAGGAGCTAAAACTAAATCTTCTAAACTCATTATTCTGAAGTTCTGCTCATAAAGAAACTGGATTTAAACAGAGACAGAGTTACGTCCTGCTTTGGTCCTGTTCAGCTGTTTCTGTTGAACCCCATGATGCACTGCTCCTCTCTGGTTTACGTTTGGGCTGACGCTGTGTTCCAGTCGCTCTCAGTCTTGTAACAGTCCAGTTCATTTGTGCAAATGAACACTCTGTTAAATGAACAGATGTGTTATTCTGCGTTCACACCGGTCAGATATTGCTTCAAAACCGCCTGACCACTAAACATTCACCAGTTCTTTATGCTGTTTACGCCTCAATAAGCTTCCAACCGTTTTGCTGAAGATGGATTGTGTTGAGAGACTTGAAACACAAACGTTACAGCGCAGACGAACATGAAATCCTCCAGAGACACTCTGAGCTGCTCCAGGAGCTGTGTCTGGATGAAGAACTCTTCCACCGGTACTTTTGTCTGACGCAAGACCAGTTTAACCTGCTCTCTAGGCCTGTAGTCAACCAAAGAAATTCTTGGTCGACTACAGGCATGATTAATCGACTAAAAAGGAGGCTTGACTAAAGCTCTACAACTAAAAAGTATCTGACCCAATCTGCGCTTGGAGTTCATGCGAAAACAACAATTTATACAGAAAATTAAGACAAGACCGTATTTATTTCTAAAAAAGACAGATTAAACCAATGATTTCTCCCAAATCTTCAGTTGATTCACCTTTTTACTGCTGTCAATCCAAAATTCTCATAATCAAAATAAAATACTTGGTCGACTAAGACGCCATCAACCGATTATCGACTAAACAACAAAAGAACTACAGCCCTACTGCTCCCCTGCATTAGTACCAGAATCACTCACCAGGACACAACTACAGACGCTCCACTACCTGTCCATCTGCAGAGGAAACACCTGTCTATCTGCAGAGGAAACACCTGTCTATCTGCAGAGGAACACCTGTCCATCTGCAGAGGAAACACCTGTCCATCTGCAGAGGAAACACCTGTCCATCTGCAGAGGAAACACCTGTCCATCTGCAGAGGAAACACCTGTCCATCTGCAGAGGAAACACCTGTCCATCTGCAGAGGAAACACCTGTCCATCTGCAGAGAAAACACCTGTCCATCTGCAGAGGAAACACCTGTCCATCTGCAGAGAAAACACCTGTCCATCTGCAGAGGAAACACCTGTCCATCTGCAGAGGAAACACCTGTCCATCTGCAGAGGAAACACCTGTCCATCTGCAGAGGGAACACCTGTCCATCTGCAGAGGAAACACCTGTCCATCTGCAGAGGGAACACCTGTCCATCTGCAGAGGAAACACCTGTCCATCTGCAGAGGAAACACCTGTCCATCTGCAGAGGAAACACCTGTCCATCTGCAGAGGGAACACCTGTCCATCTGCAGAGAGAACACCTGTCCATCTGTCTACGGTTAGTCTCTGATTGGCTGACACACACTTTCAACGCGTCTGAAAACTCCTGCGCTCGCTGCAGGTTTGAGCTTCTGCGTCTTCTGCTTCTTCAGAACATGAAGACGCAGAAACACACCCAACATTCACCTGAACATTCACCTGAACGCCCCAGACGCTCAAGGGTTTACACTGACTTAAAAACACAAATACGCTGTCCAGTCTGAACGCAGAATAACCACATCTGTGTTTCCTCAGCCAACGATTCAGTTTTGATGTTGAGCAGGTTTGAAGGACGAGAACAACGTGGGAAATGCAGAAGATTGTAGTGTAAAAACTCCCTGATTATAAACTCTGACGTCTCTAAACTCTTCTGTCCACTTCTGTCCAGACTTTACCATTTACTGGATGATTTCTGTCGAGTTGTGTCTATGTTTGTTGGTTTAAAGCGTGTTACCTGCTCATAGTTTGTCTGCACAGAACCTGAGAAACGTGACTGGAACACAGCAGTTTTCAGAGATGGCTCCTGGTTTGTACGTGACAGTAAAACCTCATGAAAGAAGCATAAGTTCTGTGTCTCTGGTTCAGACCTTCACAACCCTCAGTCCCAGCCTCTCTCTCTTGTGTCTCTCTGTGTGTCTGTGTTTTCATCACTCTTCTGCTCTGCTCCGATCCCATTGACCGTGACAAAAACAACTGTGCGGCGTTTTATTGGAAGATCGCAGTTCGGTTTCGGAGACGTGGTGGAAACTCCGAGGAAGAAGAAGCAAAAAGAAAGTCCCACAAAAAACATTCAGAAAAAAAACCCAAAAAAATCAAAAATCAGCCGAGAGGAAACGCAGAGATTCTACAAAACGACGACGACGAAAGCCCAAAAGTCACTCGAAAACGGTTTTGTAACATGCAGGAGCCATGTACAGCAGCGGCGGCAGGAGAAGCAGGAGGTGCAGAGGGTCGAGGAGGAGCAGGAGCAGCAGGAGGAGGTGTAGCAGGATGTCGAGGAGGTGGAGGAGGTGGAGGAGGGGACGTAGTTTCAGCTGCACCAACGGGACACAACCACAAACAGCACACACTCCACTGCAAACGCGTCTCTGGGACTCTGAATAGTTCTGTATTTGGCTCAAACTGACAAGGTTTTACCCAGGAATTCATGTTGCTTAGTTACCTGTTACCATGACAACACTATTTATGTCATAACCGCAGCAAAACGGCAGCCTCCATGTCATTTCTTCATAACACTAATAAAACAACAAATACTTCCCATGTTTTTGTCCTGTATTTATATAAGTGATGAGATTATAAGAGTTTTAGGATAAACGTGTGATTATAGCCAGGGTTCACTTTAAGATCGGCCACAATAAAAGGACTCAGTTCAGTTTACTCAGCACAAGTGATGGTCATGTGACTGAAGAAGGTTCAGATCTGTTGGACTAAAGTCGTTTCTCTGACTCACAGGGGCTCTGGATGGACTCAGGTGTGGAGTTCAGACTTTAGTCCAGTTCGTTTTCTAGTTTGCAGAGAGGTTTTTGTGAGGCCGACAGAGGCGTTTGCAGTGCAGTGTGTGCGTCCTTTTTCCATTCGTGTTTAATAAAGTCTCTACATTATATATAAAGTCTATCTATAATAATCTAATATAAATATGTTCTGTCAGAATAAGAAGAATATTTATAGAGAAAAGTCCGTCTGCGTTTCCTCTCGGCTTCTGTAAACTTCCACTTTTACTGATTTTACTGAAGTATAAGAAACTACGGACTGAAGCCTCGGGGTCTGGGACGAGACGGAGCATCAGCGACACACGCTTTACTGGGCCAAACCGGGCTAAACTGGACCAAACTGGACTGATCTCTACATCTCCTCATGTCTTCAGGTGGGTTTTCATGGTTTTTGCAGTAAAGTTGCAGTATTTGGTCTGTATATTTGGTCTGTTTTCCGTCAGTCCTCAGGTGTGTTTGGTCGAGTTCTGAGTCTTTTTTGCATCGGCTTTGATTGTACATTAGTCTTGTTTGTAGTTTGTCTGCGTTTCGTGTGTTTATGCGCGAGGGTTTGTGTCCATGTCCATGTTTTTGTCCGTTTACCTCTGGTCTTCAGGTTTGGCTGCGTTTCTGTCTGTCTTTGTGTTTATGAGTTGGTTTTGTTGTTTTGTGGGTCTTTGCATTGGTTTAGCTTTTATGTGTGCGTAGATTTTTGCATTTGTCTGTTTATGCATGTTTTTCCCTGGGTTATGAGTGTTTTCCCTGTTTTTTCCGTGTTTTTTCCTGACGTCCGTGTTCGTCCCAGACCCGAGGCCTCAGTCGTCATTCCCACTTTTCCTCTTACAAAATAAAACTAAAGGCTGAAGCAGGAGGAAGCTGATTGGTCGACGAGTCTGGTCCCTCCCACTCAACGATGATGTCAGACGCTGGGCCTGCTGTCAATCAAAGCTGAAGTCCCGGGCGGCGCGCCCTTATTTGGAAGTTAACTGAAACAGGAAGAGAGAATGAAAGAAAGAGATGTAAGAAGAGAAACCAACCCTCCACATTAGTGCTACAGACACATGTTTATTATGTATTTAATTGTGTTGTTGATTATTTAATACGTAGCTGAAAAGTATTTACAGTTGTGTTTGTGAGAGGAGAAGTAAACTATTGTGACTTGACCTGTGAACTGTGCTGAACCCAAAGTCAACAGGTTCAGACTGCTTCTATGGAAACAGGACCACACTGAACTCATAGTGGGGTTTTTGTTTCTCAACCTGGCCGATGTAGAAAGAGTCTCCGTTCATCGACACAAACAGTGAAACAAGTGTAAAAAGAGTTTATCTGTGAGAAAACTAAAGTTCTGCTGCTAAATCAACATTTGTGAATGAAACTCCACCTACGACCCTTAAAAGTGACATTCAGGTAAAAAACACAGACACTGAAAATCCCTCTGTATGGCTTGGACCTAGGGTGACCACCTGTCCCGCTTTTTAGGCCTGTGTCCCGTGTCCCGCTTTTTCATTGGTGATCGACATAATGAATATAACACTTACAGCGCCGTGTTTAAACGAGAGTTCGGTCATCTGTCTGATCTGCTTGTGTACCGCTGGTCAAAATATCCTATATGCATCTGTATATTATCTGTTTAGTTCAGAACAGGTTTAGTATAAAAAATTATATCATTTGTCGAGTCCGTCCCACCATGTCCCCGAACCTGTCCCACTTTTTGGAGTTTTTGAGGTGGTCACCCTACTTGGACCTAAAAGATTTGCCAGTCAATGAGGATTACCCAAATGGAGAAAAAGGTGGAGCCATGGCTGAGAAAAATAAAATCAAACGTCCCATCCTTGTTTCACTGTTTGTGTCGATGAGTGGAGACTCTTTCTGGAGGGTTCACTCTAACCCCTAACCCCTAACCCTAACAGACTTTACTTTTAACTGGACCTGAGCCCAGTGTGGAGGCGGGGCTAAACGCTGCTCTGTGATTGGTCACTCACTTGCAGAGCGTGGGGGCGGGTCTAAACGCTGCGTCCTGATTGGTTACTCACTTGCAGAGCGTGGGGCGGGTCTAAACGCTGCTCTGTGATTGGTCACTCACTTGCAGAGCGTGGAGGCGGGGCTAAACGCTGCTCTGTGATTGGTTACTCACTTGCAGAGCGTGGGGGCGGGTCTAAACTCTGCTCTGTGATTGGTTACTCACTTGCAGAGCGTGGAGGCGGGTCTAAACGCTGCTCTGTGATTGGTCACTCACTTGCAGAGCGTGGGGGCGGGGCTAAACGCTGCGTCCTGATTGGTTACTCACTTGCAGAGCGTGGAGGCGGGTCTAAACGCTGCTCTGTGATTGGTTACTCACTTGCAGAGCGTGGAGGCGGGGCTAAACGCTGCTCTGTGATTGGTTACTCACTTGCAGAGCGTGGAGGCGGGGCTAAACGCTGCTCTGTGATTGGTTACTCACTTGCAGAGCGTGGAGGCGGGGCTAAACGCTGCTCTGTGATTGGTTACTCACTTGCAGAGCGTGGAGGCGGGGCTAAACGCTGCTCTGTGATTGGTCACTCACTTGCAAAGCGTGGGGGCGGGTCTAAACGCTGCGTCCTGATTGGTCACTCACTTGCAGAGCGTGGAGGGCGGGTCTAAACGCTGCATCCTGATTGGTTACTCACTTGCAGAGCGTGGAGGCGGGTCTAAACGCTGCGTCCTGATTGGTTACTCACTTGCAGAGCGTGGGGGCGGGGCTAAACGCTGCTCTGTGATTGGTTACTCACTTGCAAAGCGTGGGGGCGGGTCTAAACGCTGCGTCCTGATTGGTTACTCACTTGCAGAGCGTGGAGGCGGGTCTAAACGCTGCTCTGTGATTGGTCACTCACTTGCAGAGCGTGGAGGCGGGTCTAAACGCTGCTCTGTGATTGGTTACTCACTTGCAGAGCGTGGAGGCGGGTCTAAACGCTGCTCTGTGGTTGGTCACTCACTTGCAGAGCGTGGAGGCGGGTCTAAACGCTGCGTCCTGATTGGTCACTCACTTGCAGAGCGTGGAGGGCGAGCCTGATCGGTGGAAGTGGACGATCTGCCACTTCCCGTCGCGGCGGTGCCACACCCTGCTCTCCTCTGATTGGACGGTTCGTGGCGAGCCGTTGGCGTCGATGAACTGTGTGACTCTGATGTAAGCGATGCACGCCGCCTCCTCGCCCACCAGGTGGATGTGAGGGTTCAGGATGGTGGTGTGGACCGGCTTCGAGTTCTTCGACCACACTGAGAACACACAAACAAACAAACAAACAAACAAACAAGAGAGGTGAATGTAGTGACAGTATTTGAGTCATTTAAAGCAGCGACACAAAGACTACACTGTGCTATTGTCAACTGACTCACGGTTTTCAAACGTATAAATCACTTTGCAACAGTAATACAAACTTATATAAAATACAAAATACTTAGGTAAATATTTCTGTCTATATGGCACAACGTCACTGTTGGAGCATTTAAACAGTAAATGAAACTCATCACCCACATGTTACCAGGGCAAAGATTACAAAAACGTAAACGTCTGTCTAGGCCTTTTTAATGACGTCTGTTATTTCCAGTTCTTAGATTACAAACAGACTGTTTTGTTCTCACATAACAGATATTGTCCAGCTTAAAGACATATTTAAGACTTATGTAAACGTCACATGATGTCATACTTCTGTCTGACCTGATCCTTCAGAGTTTGTTTTAACATCGGTGATTTGTCCAGACGTAAGAAAGACCACAGTCGTCTAAACTAATGTTTCAGCTGCAGGAGCCGTGCAGAAGTATATTCTCCAGTATAGAAGGAATCAAATAACAGGTTTGACTTTTTTTTGCTGAATTTAACATCATTTGATTGCATGAGCCTGCCCCAAAATCCAATCATTCTTTTCTTTATAGTTATAGACCAGGGCTATTCAAATAGCGGCCCGAAGCAGTATGATGTGGCCCATCTTGGTAAAATGGGCCATGGACTGGACCACATTGTAAAGAAGCCAGGGAAACAGTCCGTATGTGATTTACAGTGAACATGGTGGAAACAGCAACATTATGCTTTGAAATAAAGACTGGCCCATTATAATAAAGTGGGCCAGGGACTGGGCCACATTTCATGGTTAGATCTGGTTTTCAGTCGCCTGCAGAACTTTTACTTCATCAGCTAAAATTCCACTGATATTTGTTTTGTTCACTTTTGTTCTGGTTCACAAATTGTTCTCTAGTCTTGTTCTGTGTTTCATCCTGAAGTAGTAAATATGTAGATCTAGAGTCATAGAGTTGGATTAACTGTAGGTTTAGCCTCGTCCTTTATCTGTTGTTCTGATTTGCTCACAGTCTAATTTTCATTTATCTCTGCTGTGTAAGCCTGTTCTATGACAGAGCAATTTAGATTTATTTTAATTTACTAAACATAAGTTCTTGGTGCAGTTTTGTTATTCGGCCCATAGACCATAGTCCTCTGTCAGCTGTAAAATATAACTGAATAGTCCTGCTGTAGAGCAATAAAACAGATGCAGCATTAGTTATTATCACTATAGAAACAACTCTGGTCTTGGGCACAATCTTGAGTCAAAAACTGTGATGTTTTGTGCAACTGCCCGGCCCACAAGCCGTGGTCCTCGATACAATCTGGCCCTCTGAAAAATAAAGTTGAATAGCCCTGTTATAGAAAGTGGATACCGGCCAAGTTCTCCAAACACCATGTTACTGCAGGTGGACATCTTTACCTTTAATAAATACTTCAGAAATCTTAACTTTTCCAGTAATTCTATTCTTCGATAACCCCACACCTCACATGCATACAGCGTTATTGGAGAGACTGGTTTGTCAAATAAATCCAGAGAGGTTTTTTGCACTTGTAGCTTGGGTTTGTAACTCAGTGATCACACTCTTAAAAGAACCGTTGTAGTTAAAGAGAACACCTTAAGACTTCAAACATGGCTCTGTTTCTAAGCTTTCTCCATTACATGACAGGTTCATTTTCTTATTCACTTTTCTGCCCCGAATACTGTTTCCACTGTTCATTTTTCATTTCCATTTCTGACAATAGTCACACATATAGTTTAATACATTCTGCAGGATCTTTTAGTTGTAGAAATAATAACTGTATCATCAGCAACAAAATAAGTTTCATGTGTATCAAAGTAAAAGCTCAAACTCAGGGTTTTCAAAGTAAAAGCTCAAACTCACGGTTTCAAAGTAAAAGCTCAAACTCACGGTTTTCAAAGTAAAATCTCAAACTCAGGGTTTTCAAAGTAAAAGCTCAAACTCACGGTTTCAAAGTAAAAGCTCAAACTCACGGTTTTCAAAGTAAAAGCTCAAACTCTGGGTTTTCAAAGTAAAAGCTCAAACTCACGGTTTTCAAAGTAAAAGCTCAAACTCAGGGTTTTCAAAGTAAAAGCTCAAACTCAGGGTTTTCAAAGTAAAAGCTCAAACTCAGGGTTTTCAAAGTAAAAGCTCAAACTCAGGGTTTTCAAAGTAAAAGCTCAAACTCACGGTTTTCAAAGTAAAAGCGGTGAAAGTCCAGACCTTCCACTAGGTTTCCCAGAGCTCGGGTTCAAAGGCCGTCACAGCAGGATCACACATTTTACTGAAACACAAACAGGTTTGTTTGTTTGTTTCCAAGTCTGAGCAGAGTAAACAGAGTAAACACAGTAAACAGACTCACGTGTAACTCTCAAAGTCTCCGTTGCTGATGGCCTCGATGAGCTGCTCCGTCACTCGGATTATGTCCTGTTTACGAGCTGCAACAACAACAACAACAACAACAACAACAACAACAACAACAAGTTTGTCTCAGGATCAAGGGTGAGGAACATTATTTCATCTTTCTATCTGATTTTTTCTGTCTGGTTTTCTCCTGAGTCTGTTTTCTCTCGTCCAATCATCGAGTCTGAAGGAGGAACAGCTGGAAGGTCTGCTCCAGGGTCCAGGGTGAAAGCAGGGCCAAAAACAGCTCGCTACAGACCCAGAGGGCAGGACTGTTCTGTACCGACCCGAGTCAGTGGAAACAGGACTTTTGTGTTTGTGTTTGTGTACCTCGAGTGTCCTCGTCCTCGATGGTGGTGTTTGTGCTCTCAGACGACTCCTGAAACACATTTACATTCAGACGTTTTAGTTTACAGTAACATCCTGTAGTTTAGATTAACGACAGTAACATCCTGTAGTTTAGATTAACAACAGTAACATCCTGTAGTTTAGATTAACAACAGTAACGTCCTGTAGTTTAGACTAACAACAGTAACATCCTGTAGTTTAGATTAACGACAGTAACATCCTGTAGTTTAGATTAACGACAGTAACATCCTGTAGTTTAGATAACGACAGTAACATCCTGTAGTTTAGATTAACGACAGTAACATCCTGTAGTTTAGATTAACGACAGTAACATCCTGTAGTTTAGATTAACGACAGTAACATCCTGTAGTTTAGATTAACAACAGTAACATCCTGTAGTTTAGATTAACGACAGTAACATCCTGTAGTTTAGATTAACGACAGTAACATCCTGTAGTTTAGATTAACGACAGTAACATCCTGTAGTTTAGATGAACGACAGTAACATCCTGTAGTTTAGATTAACGACAGTAACATCCTGTAGTTTAGATTAACGACAGTAACATCCTGTAGTTTAGATTAACAACAGTAACATCCTGTAGTTTATATTAACGGCAGTAACATCCTGTTCAGTCAATCTACAGTAGTGTGCTGTTTTTACCTTGACTCCGTCGTTCTTTTTGCCGCCGCTCTTTCCTCCTGATCGCAGCAGCAACACAGCCACAAACACCAGAGTCAGAAAGAACGGGAAGAAGGCGGAGAACAGCAGCCACGCCATGGATACACAACTATACACACACAACATACAACACAACACTGTAACAACACATACAAGACTGTAACAACACAACTACAGACACAACATATAACACCACTACAGACAGAACTACACAAACACACAAACAAACGATGCACAACTATATACACAACACTTTTGCAAAACCAAAGCCAGTACTTTCAGCGAGCTCAAAACCTGAGCCGTTAAGCAATTAGAAAACTTTAAACATGTAAAGACGTAACAACATTTAACAATATGATTTTAGTGAAAAAGCAGAACATGCACCGGAAAACTATAAATGTAGACTTGTTTAAAACGACTTAATCAGACTTTTAATCCAGGTTTGAGCTGTTTTCACTGGAGAAGATTTAAGTTCTTGTGTCATGGAGAATATTTCAACAATTTGTAACTGTTATAGAGAATTTGGCTTAAAATAAGAACATAAACAGTTTTCTTAACCCATTGGCAAACATTTGGACTCAAATAAGAAACAATGTCTTGAAACAAGTTCAAAACATTTGAAACAAGAAAATAATCTGTGTCTTTACAATAAATCAAAGGTAAAAGAGTCAAAAGGATTGAAATTAGGTTTAATCCTCGAATCAAGCAACTTTAACTTGTCTTGAAATCAGTTTTTTGCAGCGTGTCTGATCCAGAATCCTTCTGAGCTACACAACTCACACACACACAACTGTACAACAACAACAACAACAACAACAACAGCAACACAACTCCACAGATACACACAACAACACACACTAAAACACAAAGACAAACACACACAAACACAATCAGACTAAACGAAAATAAAAGTGTAAAGTTTGTAATAAATCCAACGTTTGTCCCACTTTAGTCCAGCTTTAGTCCTGCTTTAGTCCTACTTTAGTCCTGTTTTAGTCCTGCTTTAGTCCTGCTTTAGTCTGTTTAGTCCTGCTTTAGTCCTGTTTTAGTCCTGCTTTAGTCCTGTTGGTTTAGTCCTGTTTTAGTCCTGTTTAGTCCTGCTTTAGTCCTGTTTTAGTCCTGCTTTAGTCCTGTTTTAGTCCTGCTTTAGTCCTGTTTTAGTCCTGCTTTAGTCCTGTTTTAGTCCTGCTTTAGTCCTGGTTTAGTCCTGTTTTAGTCCTGGTTTAGTCCTGTTTTAGTCCTGGTTTAGTCCTGTTTTTTAGTCCTGTTTTGTCCTGCTTTTAGTCCTGTTTTAGTCCTGTTTTAGTTCTGCACCGTCAGATCCAGAGCGTTATAGTCCTAGATAATAGTCCAAGCGTTAGTCCCCCTATATAGTCCTGTATTAGCTCACGCTTTAAGCTCCTTTGGCTAGTCCTTTTTAGTCCATAGTTTTCGATCCAGCTTTCCCTTAGTCAGCTAAATAAATCCAAGGCGTTTTCGCTCCTGGTATATCGCACACTGCTTAGACTCACGTTCAGATCCAGTCACCTAGTCGCTCTTTGCACTGTGGTGCAAAGATAGTAATCAGGAACCACCTACCAGTGTCACGTAGCCCAGCCCACTTGTTAGCTCGTGGAGCCCGCCCACTGATGAGTTCGAACTACTGGTCGACTCAGCCTCGGTGTTGATGGGCATCGTTTCACCAGACGATCCGTGTCTGGACACACGTCAACCCAGTCACGTCTCCCATTGAGCCCTCAGAAGCCTGGGCTAGACATTACGTTGTTTAAAGTCGCCTCATATAAGAATCTCTAAGTTAGGTGGCTAGTCCACGAGTATCCTAGAAGGAAGTGGGCGAATGTGAATGGACTGAGGTTCAGTCTTAAACTTTGGATTGGCATGTCATCAAGTCAGTCGGCTGCTCTTCTAGTCCTCTCGGTTGTGGGTCCTGATGATCAGTCACCAGTAAACGTACCTTGTTTTAGGCCCTGGAGTTCTCCTACATGATGATAGTGAGTCCAGGCTTTGACGGAGGTCACAGGTGACTAAACAGGTGCAAAACAAGACATCTAAGTCAGATAGCTGCTCTACTCAGACCAAACTGGCTTCTTCCTCCTAGAAACTCAGTTGTTTCTGACACTGCTAACAGTCTCATACAAGATCCCAGTAGATGGATTGTATCTGCTGCGTTTAACTGTCACAACATTTTGGACTAGTCTGAGCTTCCACACGTTGAGTTTATATGGTATTGGGTAAAAAGCTGGAGATTGCTGCTCATAACCTGGAATGAGGACTTTTAACACTATTATCCATGGCACAACTTCTTCTTGTTTTAAGACAGGAAAGAGTCATTGAGCTGAGCATCAGAGTCTTTTACCAAGACACAGGGGAGACATCATGTCAAACCTGTGCATCAACACCCACCAAGACCCCATCCATCAGCAGCAAGTGAGGCCACAAGAATGGCACTGCTCACTATTTCCTCATGGTATCATAGACTCTTCTCCTATAAATAACTCTGATTAGAGATGAAGCCTCGGCACGATGATCACCAGACATGAACCTAAAACTAAATTTATAGGTAATCTATATTTACATGTAAGTAACAACTAGATTTCCATTACTAGGAGTAACTACAGTCACAGTTTGTGTGTGCAGGGCGATATAATAAATAACTGTCTGTCTTAGCTCGATAACAATACTACAACATAAAGGTTAAATGGTTTATATTGATCTGATTTTGTGCCACTTTCTTCAGTCAAAAGAATGTCAAGTTTCAATGTATTTTTAACCAATAATCAGTGTTTTTCTAGAATAAACATTTATCTGCAAACATAAAGTGTAATGGACCAATCAGGACGCAGCAGCAGGAGGAGAACAGGCAATCAGAATGAGCCAAAAGCACGACACAAACAGCAGCAATCACAACGAGCCAAAAGCACGACACAAACAGCAGCCAATCAGAACAGCCCAAGAACACAACAGCCAATCAGAACCTGAGGAATAATAAAGACTGAATAAAGTTTTAAAGCTGCAAACACAAACTGACCTGAGAAGTTCCTCGTGGCCAACATCGTCGTCAAGATGGCTCCCTGAGGAAAGGAAACGAGGAGACAAGGAGAGGAGGGAAGGAGACAAGGAGAGGAGGGAAGGAAAGGAAACAAGGAGACAAGGAGAGGATATGAGGAGAGGAAGAGAGGAGAGAGGAGAGGAAAGGAAACGAGGAAACAAGGAGAGGAAACAAGGGAGAAGAGGAGAGGAGAGGAAGGAAACGAGGAGACAAGGAGAGGAGATGAGGAGAGGAGGGAAGGAGAGAGAGAGGAGGAGAGAAAGGAAACAAGGAGAGGAGATGAGGAGAGGAGAGAAGGAGGTGGGGTGGAGGAGGGAGGAGGGAGAGGACAGAGATGAGAGGAGATGTAGAATGAGGAGAGAGGAGAGGAGGAGAGAGAGGAAGTGTGATTGAGAGGCAGAAGGATGAGGAGGCAAGGAGCGACTGAGAGAGAGGGAGAGGTAGGATGATAGGAGGAGGATGAGAAAGAAAACAAGGAGACAAGTATATGAGGAGAGTGAGGAGAAGGAGGGAGGATGATTAGGAGGATAGAAAGAGAGGATGAGAGGAGGAGAGGAGGAAATGAGAGAAAGGAGAGGAGGAGAGGAGAGGAGAGGAGAGGAGGAGTACGAGAGGAGGAATGGAGAGGGTATGCGAGTGAGGAGATGTATCGGAGTAGAGGGGGTGAGGACGCATTTGTATTAGGAGGAGGATTGAGGAGGATTGAGGTAGACGATATGGATAATTGATTGTTGACATAGGAGAGGAGGAGACTGGCGAGCAGGAGAGGTGAGGAGGAGGTAAGAGGTAGGAGAGAGGAAGGAGGGAGGAGGAGGAGGGAGGAGAGGAGAGGAGAGGAGGAGGAGAGGAGGAGGAGGAGAGGAGGGAGGAGGAGGGAGAGGAGAGGAGGAGAGGAGGAGGAGGAGAGGAGGAGAGGAGAGGGAGGAGAGGAGGAGGGAGGAGAGGAGAGGAGAGGGGAGAGGGAGGAGGAGGAAGGAGAGGGGAGAAAGGAGGAGGAGGGAGGAGAGGAGAGAGGAGGAAAAGGAGGAGGAGAGAGAGAGGTTAGGGTTAAATATAAATGTATTTACAGGAAAAAGCAACAAAAAGCAGAGACAGATACAGTTTAGACAGATTTAAACAGATTAACCGTGGACAGAGTCAGACACAAACACAGATTCACACATTTTAACTGATTTAAACTTATATAACTTATTTAAACTCATTTCCTGTGATGTAAAGACCAAACCTTGAGTTTCCGTCGAGCGTTTGAACTTCTTGAGACATTCCACAGTTTCCTGTCGGTGCATACACGACGCCACTGTGGAGCGGTGCTGAAACACACACACACACTTTAACACTTTAACATTAACACTGAGGATTTAACACTGTGGATTTAACACTGTGGAGCGGTGCTGAAACACCAGAGTTTAACACTTTAGATTAACACGTGACGGTGCTGACACACAACACACTTTAACATTAACACTGTGGATTAACACTTGAGCGGTGCTGAAACACACATACCACTTTAACACTTTACATTAACACTGAGGATTTAACACTGTGGATTTAACACTGTGGATTTTAACACTGTGGATTTAACACTGTGGATTTAACACTGTGATTTAACACTGTGGATTAACACTTAGTAAAAAACAACAGATGAAATATGGTAAACTGGTTAAATAAAGGTCAATTAAAAATATATATATATATGAAGTGAAGTGAAGGATGAAGTGTAAACAAGTGTAAACAAGAGTAAACAAGAGTAACAAGAGTAAACAAACTGACCGAGATCCAGGGTGTTTCAGAGCTTCTGCTGCTGTGATTCTTTTGGTCGGATTTATCGGTCAACATCTTATTGATCAGATCTTTGGCCTCAGGAGTCACTGTGTCCCACTCCGGAGACGGGAACTGTAAACAAACAAATAAACAAGTCAACAACACTGTGTCTGTAACAGTCTCTACACGACACCTCAAACTCCCCTTGGACAGACTTCAGACAGACCGGGCATCAGCGTGACAACATAAACAACATAAACATGACAACATAAACAACATAAACATGACAACATAAACAACATAAACATGACAACATAAACAGGTATCACTGCAGTGTCTCAATAAAATGCTCAAATCCTCATGCGCTCTGTCCTTTTGGTGCATATGAAGCAGATCTGAGAATAAACGTTTGCATTGAATACCATCAAGGCAACTCATGGACGATATACGATATTATCATTAATCACGATAATTAAGGGCTGCAATTAAATAATCGTGAAGTTTTTCATAATCGTGATAATCGCACATGACGATAATCACGATTATGAGTCTTTTCAGAGTTAATTACAGACTCTGAACAAAGTTAAATGTTTTTTGCTCAACATTGTGTTCACATTTGTTCACTTTAAATCATTGTTGATTCCACTTACGCGGGGATCCCACTACATGCATCTGCGCTCCGCTCCGCTCCGCCCCGGTCCGCCTCCGAAAGTTGCCGCAGACCCCTCGCCCACTGTCTCCGCTCCAGTCCGCTCCGCAGGGCTGCGTTGCCCCGAGGAGCTCAAGAAGAGCATGCGCCAAAAACACGAGTTTGTGAAATAAAAGTCCCCCGTTGAACATCAATAACTATATCAGAGCACAGACAACCCCTGTGTTTCACGTGATCACAACAGAAGGACGTGCTTTCCTCCTCCGCGGAGGGTAAAGAGCTTAAACTGTTACGTGCACGAACTCAATAACGTTGTCCTGTCCATGTGTCACTGACATAGTCTGTAGTTAACATTCTGCTGTGTCCAAACATCAAAGAAACTTTATGTTAAACTACGAACTTTTCGTTATCTGATCAATACAAAGTACGTGTGGAGTGATTTTACTTTGTAATTCTAGACATAGTTCATTTCTTTTTCCTGTTTGGTGCGTTTTGATTGGCGGAGATTGACTTGGCCGGACTCGGGCGGAGAGAAATAGCCTTGATGCGTATTTTGGTCGTACGGCGACGGAGAGACGGAGCTGAGGCGGAGCCCTGCGCAGCGCACACGGAGGATGTGGAACGGTCTTCATTCATTAAAACAGCTGCGCAGTTGATCCGGCAGTCGGAACGGAGCGGAGATGCATGTAGTGGGATAAGCCCGTTAGACCAAAATACAATAAGTAGTTGTACAAACACATGCAGATTGTGCAGTAATTTTAAGACTTTTAAACTGTAACAAATATACCTTTTGTAAATTATCGTGATAATATTGTTAAATCACGATTATTTTGGTCACAATAATCGTGAGTGCAAATTCCAATAGTAACATTAGTCGGTGGCTGTGGTTCGTTCCTCCAGAGGAGCAAGTGCAAACGGGCCAAGTCGACCCGGGGCAGGTCACACTCGTCACTTATTCACATTAAAACTTTTCCCACACAGTCTTTGCCTCATCAGTATAACCGGGATAATGAATTATACTGAGAAACATTATCAAAACATGCACATAATGAGCTTAAAACAAAATTTATTTAAGTAGGTCCTTCTAAGCCCCGCCCACATCGCCCAAACTGATCCGTAACACCCACTCCGGAAACTGTACACAAACAAACACACAAACAAACACAAACAAACAGACAAACAAACACAAAACAAACAGAAAACAAACAAACACACAACAGACAAACAAACAAACAAACAATCAAAAACAAACAAACAAAAAAACACACGTTGGTTAGAACTCACGTCGTAGGCTCAGCTTTGAATCTGTTGATACAGTCGGTGTGATCTTCATCCCAAACGGAGATAACCCACCGAGTAGGAATGAGATACAAGATTCACCCACCAATGTTAAACACAGTTAACAACCATCCAGAACATCACCACTCCTACAGAGTTTAAACACAGTTAAACACCAGAATCACCCTGACAGAGTAAATCATATCAAGTTACACACCAGAATCCTTACCAAAATTAAACAAAGTTTCTTACACACTCAGAGAGAGTTAAAGTCACTTGAGTTAACAACCTAGGTTTAATACAACATACATGAATCACTAAAACACAGTTAACACTACAGAATCAACTCCTGACAGAGTTAAACAACAGAAACACTATTAACACTAGAATCACTCCTGAGAGCAGTTAAACACAGTTAACACTACAGAATCACTCCTGAAGAGTTAAACAACAGAATCACTCCTGATCAGAGTTAAACACCAGAGTTAAACCAACAGAATCATCCTACAGTGAAACAACAAATCCTGAAGAGTTAAAATCCCTCTGCACAGACTTTATTCTGATCAGATTAGTCACAGTTGTAGTTTTAGATAAAGTTTCTCAGACGTTTAGACACACGACTCTTCAGTAAATCATAATGTCACTGACACACAACAGAAAACACTTTACTGAGAGTGTTAAAGCCTAAACCCTCCGCAGAGGAGTTAAAACACTGTGGAGATCTCTGTCTTTGTCTTCATTACATCACCTAGAGTTATTTATAACAGTGGTTCTCAACCTGAGGGTCGGGTCCTCTGATCAACTCAAATTAAGATTTTAAACAAGGTTGAGCTTCACTGCAAAAGCTATGAATCTAGTTTTCTTATTGATTTAGAAATCAAATCTGAGCTATTTTAGCTGGATAGATTATATTGCTTCTGTAATGTAGAATATTTCACTTAGAGTCAAGCAACTTTAAAGATCAGCTTGATCAGCGAGTGGTGTGAGGTTCAACGATGCGCTGGATGAATTCTCTGCGACCGGTGTGAGGTTGTGATGTTTGTGAGGATAAAATCTCAGCAGGGTCGACTGGAGGAGATAAACTAGGACGGTTCAGACTATGGAGAGAGTTTGTTGTTTACAGTGTGTTTGTTGTTGTTAACAGTATAACTTTGTTGTTGTTTACAGTGGGTTTGTTGTTTACACAGTATGAGTGAGTTGTGTTTACCGCAGGCCCACAGGTCACAGCTTTCCGTACGGGTCTTTCCTCAGAACCTCCGGAGACAATATCCAGGCGTCCCAGCGAACCTAAAACAAACACAACTGTAGAACTCCATTTCCCACAATCCCCTGCTCTGCTCGCAGTGTAACTCCAGTTCCCAGCTTGCTCTGCTCTAGTGTAACTCCTTTCCAGAGCCTTTGCTCTGCTCTCAGTGTAATACATTCCAGAAGCTTTGCTCACCGAACCAGGCCTGCTGCTCTCCTTCCACCTCGATGGCCAGACCGAAGTCGGCCAGTTTCACCGCCGGCCTTTGGACTTCGACGCCAGAAGAAGATTCTCCGGCTGAAACAGAACCAGTTTTATTTTACTTTAAGACCGTAGAAAAAGACCGCACAGTCACAAAAAATATCTCTTTAACCAAAGCACCTTTCATTCTCACAAGTGTCACAACGTGTCCAGTGTCTCTTACCAGCTATTGCAGAGGAGGCACAAACTAATCTCCCAAGCTCTCTGGGGCTGATTAGTTCACTGAATTCGTGTGTTCAGAGAAACAAAGTTTGAAGTGCTCCACATAAGTATTATTCGAGCGTGAACGCGCATGACAGCTGTCCAAGTGTCTGCGCCTGGTAAAAGCGAGCTGTCCTCACCCTGTATGTGTCCAACTCTCGGCGATAGCGTCTTTTCTGTGCACTGGTCCTCGCGCACTGACTCCTACTGCGCACTGATCCTAGCGCACGTCCTAGCGCACTGATCCTAGCGCCTGATCTAGCGCACTGATCTAGCGCATGATCTCGCGCACTGGTCCTCGATCCTCCGTGTTTGTTTTCCTCGCGCGCTGGTCCTTATTACTTCCTTTGCCATTTTATTGACATGAAGAACTTGTAACCTGTCAATACCCGTGTTATTATCGGCTGCTTGGGGTCCGGTGAGGTCATCTGGAGTCCTAGCACAATACGCCACCTCCTGACGCGTTAGAGAAACTACAGCATTTTGGTCTGTCTGTGTTCCATGTAGGAAGATTATCTCACCACAACACCAGATAAACAAAAACATTACGATTGTGCCGGTTTCTGGGACGTTGTTGTAAACTGGCCTCAACTTAAGGCTGTGTGAATACAATTTGTCTGTATTTGTTTTTCTGCAGATCCAAGTTACATTCTTAACAGTCCGTTCTCAAAAACAGGTTGAAACACATTTACAGCTCAGATACTTGTCTACACTAACTTTTTCTACATTTATTTTTGTTTTGGTCAGTTTATCTTGATCTGTATCTCTGATTGTGTGAAGGAACTGTAACAAACAATGTTCTCCAAAACGAGATAAACAGGTATCACGTTAGTATCGTTTCAGAAGGATTTTGACAACACTCAGCCCAGGTAAATGTTGAAATAAACATTCAAAAGCAGTGACTGATCAAGCAAACTGTCACCAAATATATAAAAAATATACTCAAAAAACTGTGTTATACTCAGTGCTTAATTTGTAACTCAAACGTTGCCGGAACAAATGTGGGTTTTGGACCGGGCTCCAGACAAGTTCGAACCTTTACCGGAGCAATTACAATAAGTGAACATAGAGGCTTAGAATGCTAAAAAAACCCAACTGTCCATCCTACTCGATGTTAAACGATTTAAAAGTAATTATGTCTGTGTTACATGTTTTTTTACACGTCACACAGAGATTTTCATTCATTCTGACAGAAATCAGCGCACCTAAATCTGATCCACAGCAACAAGTTGTCCTCCCACACACCTCGTCCTGCAGCTCAGCACTGCCTCCGCCTCATATCTGACTTCCACAAGTCACACACAGGACAAACAGCTTTTACACACAGACACAGGTCACAACAGCCTTACACAGCAGACACGGGTCTCATACATCAAACATGACGCTAAAATACACATAAAGTAACGCAGTAAAGTTAGTTGCACTTACGGAAACTGCGGCCGCTACATCCACGCTGGTTTCACCTCTTTATCGCCCCGTCCACTTCCAACACATGTGACACTCCAAACACATGTACACTCCCGCTGCCTTTAATCCATCAAAACGAGTCCGCAATAACAACAATATTCACAAAATCCACTTAGACGCATATTTCCTGTTTTAGAAGGAGATACAGAGCGGGGCTCGCCTGGAACCAATGAAAAGTCTTAAACCCGCCTGCGCTTTCTGATTGGTCACATTTCCTGTCAGTTCCGCTTTTAACCCAATTACAGTCTGACTCCGTTCCCCCACAAATAAGCTGTTCACTGTTCACTGTGAATGAGATGAGAGACGGGAGAGAGCAGAGCCGCGTCTCGTAGAAGAAAGACAAAAGAAAGCGTTACCGGAGCAGACAAAACTGATGCCGGAATGCCCCCACGAGAGTTCCTGGATCTTATTCCGGCTTGTTCCGGCTCAAATTAAGCCCTGGTTATACTGACATGGCAGCTAGAGATGCACCGATAGCACTTTTTCTGATTCTGATCCGATACTTTATTGTACTCGCCGATACGATACCCGATACCAGACATTATTTTCTTTCGGTCCTGAAACTGTTGTAACTCTCATTATTGGTTATATTGAGGATATCACAGCATTTTCCAGGTCAATACTTTGAACTGATGAAGAGCAGCTAAAATTATTTTGTTTAAGTCATTTTTTGCTGTAATAAAGAAAAGAAATGATTCTAGTTATTAACAGAAATCACCACATTGTAAATGCTTCATGTCCTTAAAGCAGAAAGCCTTAAAATCCCTGGATAAGATTTTTAAAAGCATGTCTTGTAGCCACTATAGTTACACACTAAGATTATTATTTGTTAGACAGTTGTAAATCTCTCCAAATGCATTAGATAAAGTATTCCCTGTTTATTTAGCCCTCTGATGCATGAATTATGAAAGCCTGGTCCAAGATTTTTTCTTAAGTGTTTCTCTTGTTCTCAGGACATGAAAAAAGTAGTTTGATTTTTTTCCAAAAATATAATTTTTTCAGAAGTTCCAGCGCCGTCCACTCCAGTGGAACCTGCGTCTGAGACTCAACATAAAACACTGGTAAACTTAATGTAAAATTAATACATTTCTAGAACTTCTGTTCTTTGTAAATATTCAACCCTTTTTTTGTTTTTTGCTTTGACAACATTTGGGGAATAAAACTGTCCACAGAATAGTCTAGAAAGTCAGTAAACTCCAGCGATAACAGTATTGGAACATGATGATGAGTGTCTGCTGGAGAGAACAGAGACACAGAGCTGAGGAAATGCATTTCCTCTCCTGTCACTGCCGATTGTTTTCTCTTTCTGGAGAACTTCTAAGTTGGTGTTGTTCCTAAATCATCAATGAGATCTGCTGGTAACATGTGTCTGAATGTGGAGACAGAGATTACATAGATTTGTGCACGTTCCAGTTTCCTAGAAAAGAAGCAAGTTTCCAACAAATCATTGTTTGGACTTTCCTCACATTTCTCATGCTGGAGTATGATCAGGTGCTTTGTGACCCTCTTTCACAGCTCCCTGATTATGCTGACCAGTGAAGCCATTATTTTACCTGTGGTAAAAATATATTGGTTGATGCATGATGTCCACTTCAGTGGACACATGGTTTTTGTCATTTTCTACATATTGAACATATAAAACTCATATGTTGCGGCAAACTACCTGCTCTGCCTCCTCTGTGAGGGGAGGGCAGGAGGCAACACCAGGTGAGCTCTATCTGTAATCAGTGTGCCACACCTGCACAGACATTTGAGAGCTCTCCTGCACTGAGTCAGTGTGCACAAGGAGTGAGCAGAGTGGATGGAGAAAAGGAGGAGAAACTGGACAATCTGATAACAATATAACACGGAATAAAACTCCTTTAAACGAAGGGACTGCCGGTACGAGTGGCGCTGTGTAATTTTCAAACTGAGGTTATTAAATAAGTTGTGATTTCTTAATAAAAATATAAAAGCTAAATATGAAATGTCCTTGTGTAATTGAATATGTATTTAAAAGCAAAGCTAAAACTTACGGTTCTGATTGTAAAATATTGTTTCATTTTTAATTGCTTACATTGTTTGTATTTTTCCTAAGGTTTTTCACTGCTTGATAAAATGGGCAAAAGAAACTTAAGCTTTTATTTCGAGTGAAGTCCAGCATCAACTTCAGGGTGTGAGATGCTCTTCAAGTGTGAGCACCGTGTAAACTAAAAACACTTGACACATATTCCAAACAGATAATATTCTTCTTAGATACTTGCTGTACATGATCATATGTTTTGTTCCTGTGGGGCTCTTCTAGTATGGAAGGATTGGCAGGATATGCCAGCAGTGGTTGGCAGAGGTGATTGGAGTGGCCATCTGGATTGGGAGGTGCTTTAGCTGCAGTTACACTGACTGACCACTGACTGACCTCAACAGACTGTGCAGCAGAGAGCACTCTAGAGGCTGATATGCAGTTTCACCATAGAACCAATGCATTAAAAAGAAATACACTTTTTAGTAGCTGTCCACTGTAGTGACCGCGATGCATCAGAGGTTAGAAACACCGCATGACTTCTGCTGCGTCTCCTTTCTCACATTTTCTTTTTATTGACCTTTATTTAACCAGGGAAGTCCCACTGAGATTCAGATCTCTTTTGCAGGGGAGCCCTGGGGGAGGGTCAGGGAGGCATTAATGACATGTTTTTAGTTTGTAGAGGAAACCGGAGTACCCGGAGGAAACCTACGCAGACACAGGGAGAACATGCAAACTCAACATAGAAAGACATCTGCGCTCCTCCTCCGCCGCTAATAGCATTAGCCCCTTTAGCACAACAGTGAGTTTTCCTTCTGTTTCCACGGCCACACTTTGGCAATATGGACATGCTATACCTCTTTTAAAAGATTACATTCTGCACTGCTCAGTCGCTAGATTTGTTTCTCAATTGCAAAAAGTCACAATGCGTGCACAAAGAAAAGAAGCGCCAGCTACACTTAGCCACATTAGCCGCTACATATCAAACAGCCTACGACACACTAGGCTGATATCTACAACAGACGACATTTAGAAGTTATAAATCTTGGCTAATGTGAGGTCATATGAACTGTTAACGCAGAGCTACTGCAGCTGTCAGTCAAACCAGACTCCGCCCACAGCTGAGAGGTATCGGTGAGTACGAGTATTAGGCACTGGTATCGACCCGATACTCGATACTGGTATCGGTGCATCCCTATTGGCAGCCAAACCAAAATAAGTATCAACATGTGAGAGATTTGGCCCAGACTGAATGTTAATGTTCTGTCAGTGTGTTTCTTTAGATTGTTATTACACATGAGCTCTTTTACATGTGAAGGAAACAGAAACAGACACGTGACACATTCTGACGTGTCCTGTAGTATGTTCTATCTAGTGTATGTTCTTTATGTTGTAGTGTACGTTGTATGTTATATTCTCTTGTATGTTCTGTTACGTATGTTCTAGTGTATCTTCTGTAGTATGTTCTATCTAGTGTATGTTTTGTTTGTTGTATGTTATATTCTGTTGTATGTTCTGTTACGTATGTTCTAGTGTATCTTCTGTAGTATGTTCTATCTAGTGTATGTTCTTTATGTTGTAGTGTACGTTGTATGTTATATTCTGTTGTATGTTCTGTTACGTATGTTCTAGTGTATCTTCTCTAGTATGTTCTATCTAGTGTATGTTCTTTATGTTGTATGTTGTCTATGTTCTAGTGTAGGTTGTATGTTCTGTTCTGACCTTGAGGTCTCGGTGAACCACTCCCATCTGGTGACAGTGAAGAACAGCCTCCAGGATCTGCTGGATACAGTGGCTGTGGGGTCAGAGGTCAGGCAGGGTCACACAGAGGTCACATAAGAGGTCAGAGTTAATATAATCTTCTGCACACACATGTAAAGACACACACTGACCTGGCGTCTGCTTCACTGTAATATTCACGAGCCACGATGTCTTCAAACAGCTCTCCTCCTGTAACTCTGAACAAACAGGTTATAAACGTCTTATAAACATGAAATAAACACGAGTAATAACGCATGTAACTCTGAGGATAAACAGGTTATGAACAGGTTATAACAGGTTATAAACACATGTGATAAAGATATGTAACTCTGAGAACAAACACGTATGTAAAGGTCACAAACACAGGTAAAGTGCACATATACAAAGACATAAAAGGCCTTTTTCTCACTGTCAGGCCTGAAATAAAAATAAACTTTCCTGTTTTTGATTGATGAGATTTAACTAAATTAACTTTATTTGCTAAATGTCAGAATAAGGTGTTTTTTAATAGACATTTTTGATTCCTTTTGTCAAAGTTCTAAGTTTCCACACAGTAGGATCTTTAAACAGATGATGACGTGGAGAAAGAGTTTCTTTTGTGGAGACGACTCAGTTTAAAGACAAAAGTACAAAATACAAATGAAACGTCTACAAACTTTTATATATTTATATATATATATATATATATATATTATATATATATATATATATATTATATATATATATATATTATATAATATATATATATATATATTATATATATATATATATATATATATATACACTGTATATATATATATATATATATATATATATATATATATATATATATATATATACACTGTATATATATATATATATATATATATATATATATTATATATATATATATATATATATATATATATACACTGTATATATATTCTCATTATTCTATCATTTAGTGATTGTCTCATGTTATATTTGACAGTGAGAAAGAAAGCAACAAAAAAAAGAGAGATATTAACTTTACAGCTCATTTCAGCCTTAGTCCAGGACCCTGTGACTGTGAGGTCATAGCTCTAAGCACTGTTTAAACCAGGGGTCTCCAACCTTTTTCACCAGGAGAGCTACTTTTGCAAAAGAAAACTGGCGACGAGCTACGACTTTAGCGATGACCAAAAACTGAAGTTAATTGTGGCGTAGTTAGAAGGCCTTTATGAAAATGTAGCCAATATTTTTTAGAAGTGGACACAATTAGGCATTTAAAATACATTTACAGTTGAAATAGGCATGTAATAAATACAATTTGAGTAATAAAACATAATTTGTATGGTTCTGAATCCTTTGGCGAGCTCCTGGTAGCTCCTGGTTTAAACCATCCCAGTGACACAGATGAAACATGGTCTCACAGGTCGAAGATGAGGTAGTGATGACCCTCCTCCGAGATGCTGTCGTGCAGCCGAACTGGAACAAACAAACAAACAAACAAACAAACAGTTCATTAATATACCAACCAACAAACAAACAACTGTTATTATATACATCAAACAAACTCATTATTATACCTACCAGACATAAAACAAACAAACAGCAAAGAAAAAACTCAATTTCATCAAATATCTAATGTTATTGATCCAAACATTTGTGTGAATATTATTGATCTAAAAACGAATCATATTTCCAGTGATCTGATGTTGTTTTGGACATAAAAGTCTCTTCAAAACTTAAACTATTCGAGAATCCACAAACAAAACAATGATTTATGTCCAGAAAAGTCAAAAGAACTAAATAGTGTCCTCTGTTAAATATAAAATACAAATGTGATATTGATTACATCATGATGGTCGACAGGTAAAGTGTGATGTCATCGTTTATCACCAGGAAGTAAAATGTAATTCTAAAAAAACTAAATGGTAAATGCTCGATAGTCTGGTCCGGTTTAGGAAAAGGGTTTGGGTAAAGGTTAAGATAAAAAATAGAACAGTTTAGCAACAGAAATAAACTCATTACCATGGCAACGGACCTGACTGTTTAGCACTAACCAAAACATGGAACAAAATAATGACTTTAACTGTGTTTCAGTGAATAAGAAGTCCATGTTGTGGGCTGGGGACTCCTGGTTTAGTCCTGGTTTAATCCTGGTCCAGTCTTGGTTTAATCCTGGTCCAGTCCTGGTTTAATCCTGGTCCAGTCCTGGTCCAGACCTGGTTTAATCCTGGTCCAGTCCTGGTTTAATCCTGGTCCAGTCCTGGTCCAGTCCTGTTTAATCCTGGTCCAGTCCTGGTTCAGACCTGGTTTAGTCCTGGTTTATAAATGTTTAAGCAGTATAAATCAACAGAGGCTTTAGCAGGACTTTAACGTCCCTGAAACTCGTCTGGTCGGTGGAGATTTTGTAGAAATCTGGAGACGTTTTGTTCATGATCAGGCTCCGACGCTGCTGTTCGTCCAAAATCTCTGTCCCTCTGGAGAATGAAGTCACATGTCCCTGGACTAGAGCAAACTCTTCTCTTGTTCGGCATAACTGGTTTGTACGACCAACATTCAGTCAAACACGACGCTTCCAGTTTAAAAAACAAAGTCAAACCTGTAAAACTACATCTTGAAATCATCTGGCATCAGCCCACATTTTGAGAACCACAGACACAGACTTACTCCTGTTTTTAAAGAGAAACTAAACTCAGAATCAACTTTTTTTCACTGTCAGACTGTGTATTGGGGTCAAAATTGAATTATCTACTGTTTCCAGGCCTGTTTTAGACATTTTTGTGCAAACTCATTCATTTTGCAGTTATGTGTGTAAAACAGCGGCTGTACTGCCACGCTGGGCAAACTCTGTCAGTGCATTTTTAGTTCACACGACGTCACAGTGTATTGACTCGACAGACGAACCGCCCAGATGGTTTATCTAAACTCCTCCCTCTGACATCACTGCTGCAGAGAGTTTGAAAGGCATCACTCGCTGCGTGTCAACATCAGCTGTCAGTTAGCTCAGCTTGATGAACAAGTGGTGTTAGGTGCAGCCGTCTACACAACGATGCGCTGGTTTGAAACTCGTGCCAGTGGAAAGTTTATAATTTTCGTTATTCATTTTCATTTGTAGAAAATACTCACATCATACGATACGATCATGTGCTTATGTAGACTAAAGCAAAGGTTTAATACATCATATGTTTTGTAAAGTAAATATAAAAAGAATCTTGACGTGCAAGGAAGCAAACTTGCACGTCAAGAATCTCACTTCAAGACCTGGACCGCTCCAATACAAAACTCAGCATTCACCGGCTCGCTGTTCATATTCGGAGCTGTCAATCAAAGTCTGTTCACACCCACTGGGCGTCTCTAAGAGGCCTCCTGCATCTCCCACTTTTGCGAGTCTGTTTGAGGTTCAGTTGTGGGCGGAGTTAGTCTCTGAACGTTGTTTAGCCGAACTTTAAGTCCAACGTGTGATTAAAAGAATTCATTTGTCTAGAAGGATGGAAGGGCATCTGGGCCGTTTTAAACCCTCAAACGTTTTTTTTTTTTTTAGTACAATGGAGCGCCGTATAATCTTGTATTTTAATAGTTTTTTTTCTTAATATTCATTTGGGTTTTAGTTCCGTTTTAGAATATGCGTATGGGTTAAATTCCTACATCCACAGACACTTTGCCAGGTGTCGCTCTTCGGGTTTTTGCAAAACTTCAGCAACTCAAATAGAACGCTTTAGAATGATAATTTCAAGTTTGTGTCGCCATAAAACTGAACAAAACATTTGTGTTTTTTGTGTAAACGCTTTGAGTTACAACCACTGCATTTGTTTTAAACTATAAATGTGTCTAAATGATGCCACAAACACTTTATAATGTTGTGGATGGAGAAGTTGTAATACATATTCAACTAAAAAAAACGTATTGAGCTGATCGTTTTGTGTGGAACCCTGGCTGTTTGTCACTGAAACCTGCAAACTCTGGCCTATAACTCTGGCCTATAACTCTGGCCTATAATCTAATAATCTGTAGCTGTTAGATTTGTTCATAACTCTCCAATGATCATTCCCTCTGATTCAGCGAGTTTCTTGGCCAACTACAGCTGAACGTGTTTCTTCTGGAGCTGCAGAGTTAAACTGTGGAGGAGGATATTATGGGATGTCCTGCCCACACACTGCTCAGGTGCGTTACCTAGCAACAGACACACACTGTTCTGAACACACAAGAGCACAAACGCCGACGACGACGACGCAGAGAGGAAATATAATCACACTTTTATCAGAGCAGACGACATTTACACAGAAACAGAAACTCACAGAAACATCAGGTCATTATCAATCAGCAGGTAATCAATCATCAGGTTATCAATCATCAGGTCATCAATAACTGTCCAAATGTGCTTGTAAAAAGACTGTAGGAACGTTGGATCTTAAACAGAATCTCTCTGAATCGTCGACACAAACACAGCTCACTGTCCTGGACGACTCTTATTGATCAGGTCGTCTCTAAAATGATCAGAAGTGTTTCTATGATCAGAAACTGTTTTGTAACTGAAACAGAACTAAACTAAAGAACCTGTGTCTCTGAACGAACAGCTCCATATGAACATGAGACGAGACACTCCTCTAACACTCGACTCACTGCTTTTACTGAAAACTAAAGCCTTAGAGCAGTGGTCCCCAACCTTTTTTCTTGTAAGGACCGGTACAGTCACAATTTTCTTTTCCAGGGACCAGTTGAGGTTGGGTAGCGCCAATAACAACAACGCAAATGCATAAAGTGATGATTGTGTATATTTTTAGCTCTTATTGCTTTAATTTGCGGTTTATTTGGTTAAATGACACAATATTCTCATAGTAAAGCACAAGGAAGCAGAGATAAACTATAAAATAAAATATAAATTACATCTTAATAGATCCTCTGGGGCCCGGTAGCAGATGGCCCGCGGACCGGTTTTGGGCCCCAGACCGGTGGTTGGGGACCCCTGCCTTAGAGCACATATGTCAAACTAAAGGCCCGGGGGCCAGATGCGGCCCTCAAGGTCTTGTAAGTTTTACTTTAATTTTATATTAGTGCCATCTGAGTAATGTGGGAGTCTTAACCTAATGATATAATCTGACTTACTCCAAGAGTCATTAATGTTTCAGACTAATGCACATGTATAATCAGTAATTGTCACTTCAATAAATCTACAAGAATCAAACACAACTATTATTGGTAGTATGTCAAATAGGGGTGTAACGATGCATCGAACCACGGTGCATCGCGGTGCGCAAAAGCTACGATTCGAGACAGCGCACGATGCGGGGCCACTTTAATATTATTATTAACTCTTTCCCTGCCACTGACGGAAATTTCCGTCATAAGCTTTTTTTTACGTGCGGCGATAGAGCGCTCTCTGATGTAAATGTTGAATTCATCAGCATTAAAATAGCATGATGCAGTTTCATATATTCACCACCAGAAGGCAGTATCGCATTAGCACAAGAGGCAGCGGAAGTCAGATGACCGGAAACTCACGTGTTGTTCTATTTATAACATGGAGCTGTCGCCTGTGTTTACGTGATCATCCGCCTCTAAAGGATCGTGTTTCTTTTCAAACGGATTACAGGCAACACATCTTGGACTAAAAACATTGTTGAGTAAGTTTAGAGCAGATATTTGATCTTTAAACTGAAGAAAAGACGATTCTACAGGACTAGGACTGGACTAGGACTGGACTAGGACTGGTCTAGGACTCTGAGGAGAACGACATGCAGCGAGTCTGGAGGAGAAAAACTAAACTTTCACTTCTGTGAGCGATCCTAAAGTGTCAGAGTGAGTAAAACTACTGTATTTGTTCATGTTTGAAGGGTTAAATATAATGTTTCCCCCGTGAAAGAAGCTGAATCTATAGAATCTGTATCAGAAAGTGCTGCTGCCTCCTCGTCTGTAACACATCTTTTGTTGGTTTAAAGATGAAAAAGACACTCGTCTTCATTGCTTTAATCACGTGACGCTTGTATTTTTATCCTAAAAACCATTATTTAATTGTAGTAGTTCATTTTCTTTTACCAAAAAGTTGAACAAACAAAAACAACACTGACATGAAGTTTGATTTAGAAAAAGGACATTTTCTCAAAAGTTTCTGGTCAAACGCTGAACGCTAATGAAAACAACGAATTTCAAATGCCTATAAAAAGAGAACGGAATAATGTAGAATAACAATTATTTTTTTAAATGAAAGTAGACACTTGTAGGTCTCATTTGATGTACAACATGTCATGATTCCAGTTGCACAAGGTTTTTTGTGGAGCTGTGAATATTGCTTAAAATGAGCAAAAAGTCCTGGCAGGGAAGGGGGGTCAAAGTGAGAATAGGGCTGGCACTGAAAGAGTTAAAAGAACCCCGCAGATGTGTCCCGTTGGTCTGTTTAGCGCGCCAAATCCGCGCTACACATCTGCGCTACATAACGGTGCTACATGCCCTACGAGAATCAAATGACTGTCCCTTCTCTCATATGTGCGCGACCTGCTCAACACGCGTTGATAGCGTGAGCCGCGCAATGTCACAAACTCTTCCTCCGCTCATTAAGTTTGTGAGAAAGACGAGCTGTGAGCGGAGACTGGGCGCGAGGCGGCAGCGCCACGGCGACGCGCAGTTACAAAGACTCCGCTCTGAGAAATACAAAACAAAACTATAATAATAAATAAAAACAGAACTAATCCAAACCAGACCAGACCAGACCAAACCAGAGCTAATCAAGAACCAGACTGAAACCAGAGCAGAGGAAGGTCGCATCTATTTAAAGTAAGAACATTTAGGTAATCGATTACTTGGACGATTATCCTTTCGATCAATCGATTAGTTGTTTAGAACTAAAATCACTTGAACACAAGGTTTTTACAGATTTTTCAGACTTTTTCAGGTGAGTTGTTTGGGTTTGTAGCCGAGGTAGAAGCACAAAAGGAGCCGCAGCTTTAACACGCGATGTAGACTCTTAGAACACAAAGTTAAGGATCAATAATCACCACGGTTTAATCCAAATGACGAGAGAGGAAGTGTTTTGTCCTGCTCAGTGTGACTCACGCCTCAAACAAAAGAACAAATCCTCCTCACACTTCACAGCTCCCAATCAAACACACACTTTTACAGGGTTTAAGACGGTTTTATAATCTGAGAATCATTTCACTGAGAACACAGAGTCTGAACCAAACGCAGACTTTTAAAGGATTTAAGACAAGCTAAAGAGACTGAGGCCTAGTTTACAAGACAACGTTCCCCACAAAACCGGTCGTAACATTTTGTGCTCACAGTTTATCTGGTGTCGTGGTTAATCTTCCTTTACATAGAAATGCAGAAAGACCGAGAATGCTGTAGTTCTTCTGCCGGGTCAGGAGGTGGTGGACTTCAGATGACCTCACCGTGAACCCACGCAGCCTATGATAACACGAGCATGGACAGGTTTACAAGTTCTTCTGATCAGTAAAATGGTGAAGGAAGCGCGTGAGAAAAAGGAGAGATCGCTGGAAACAAACATGGAGAACCGAAGACCAGCACGCAAGACGCAGATCACCGAGAGTTGGACACAAACACGTGGAGGACAGCTCTTTTACCGGCGCAGACACTCGGACAGCTCCTGCGCGTTCACGCTCGAATAATACTTGTTGTGGAGCTTAAAACTTTCTTTTCTTCTGAACATAAATTTCATCGGACTGATCAGCACCCAGAGAGGCTTTGGAAGATTAGTTTTGTGTCTCCTCCTCTGCAATATGCAGGTAAGAGACACTGCACACTGTTGGTGAGACTCTGTGACACTTTGTGAGAATGAAAGGTGCTCTGGTTTAAAGATACATTTTTGGTGACTGTGCGGTCTTCTTCTACACCGGTCTTAAAGTAGTAGCTACAGCACGCGCTTATCAGTGACCGTCTTCATTAACAGTTTTTCCTGTTTACACGGCGGTGAATCCACTGAACGTCCTCGGTGAAACTACCTCTTGACTCGTCTCCAGTGGAACGTCGATTCAATGAACACGCTCGCTGTCGTGTAAAAGAGGAGCCAGTCTGACATGGAAACGTCACGGAACTACCTCTGATTCATCCTGAACACAGACTCACAGAGAACACAGAGTCTGACCGGGTTTAAGACGAGCTAAAGTCACTGTTTTATACTCTGAGAATCATTTTACTGTCACAGAGAACACAGACTTTTAAAGGGTTTAAATCAAGAAGCTAAAGCCTTCGAGATCGTTTCACTTACACTTTCACTTTCACAGTCTCTCTCAGACCTGAAGCAGCTACAGTTTTACTCAATGTACATCATGTGATCAGATTAATCAATATTTAATGATGATTATTCAAGTCATAAGAATGTTTAATTACAAGAACTAAAGACTCAGAACAAATGAATTTGTCACGTGGACTCGGAGCTGCTTTCACTTTCACTTTCACTTTCTCGCCACACGCAGCATTAACAAAGGACTGACACAATAAAGCTTGTCCTCTCTTTACCTGGAGAAAAAATGGGAAATGGAGAAGTCTGGATTACATTTTATTTCTCAAACTTGTTTGTGTGCATCATTTGGGATTCTGCTTCAGGCGCAGCGATGAGGAGGAAAGTTTGGTTCCTATTTTGGGTCGGGTGCTGAAAGACCGACATCTTCACTTCCATTTTTAACACTGTGACAACCCAATGTTAAACACATGCTGTTGTCCCCAGCCTTTCTGCCCCCATCATCCTCACAACCCATTACACATACACACGCCCCTTACCCTCCTGCTCACGCCCCATCCACCCATCGTTCGCGCTCGAATTCAACCAGTTTCCTTCACATACTGACAGTCCCACCCTGGTCAGAAGTGTGAGAGCAGCAGCCGACAAACAGCTACTTACCAGTTTCACCGTAGCAATCAGAGGCCGTCATTCCCTCGTGTGTCTGCATATACACCGGTATATCCAACGCGGTAACGCTGTCATCCCCGGCATCTCTCCATACACTCCTCGTATCCAAAACAGTTCAACCCGGCGACTCCAACTCTCATCCAACACATCCTAAGAATCCGCCACGAACCCGGAAACACGGTGCGTGCGCCAGCGGTGACGTCAACACGTCAGGTCACCAACAACACCAGTGTGGTTAAGCCTGCTCGTTTGTTCTGACTTGGTGCGTCAGACTGACAATTCAACTGACTTGCTGTGGAGCAACTTGAATGGGGCTTTACTTTAAAGTGGATCTTCACCACAAACGGACACTAGGGGGGGTTATTTGCATTTGTTGTTTTGTTATTGTTTTTGGGTTGAATACAAAGACTTTATTTATCACTTTATTTGCTGCAACATTTGCCTTTTATTTTCATGACTTGTCTTGTCTTTTCTTTACAAAGGGTGTACATTCACAATGTACTGTATGTCCTTGTGTGATGGGAAAAAAAAAATATATATATATATATTTCAAACCAATACAATAACAGGTCAAAATAATCAACACACACACCATAAAATCCTATATGTCAGGAGGGAGACCTGACTGACACCCCTTGAACTCAACAATCCCACCAACCATAAACAATCCACCAACCATAAACAATCCCACCTCAAACCACCCCAAACCGTCACAACACATCACTGTCCACTTCATGGGTCCCAGCCTGCTTCAGTACAGCCAGCATTGTCCCCGCCCCAAACAGTCTCATGTCTAAATGACTCCAGACCTACATCACTCTCCCCCATCCTCGCCGAGAGCTAGAGGCTGGTCACAAACACATTAAAGCTGCAACACCACCATCACTTCAACCATACCGTTTACATATAAGGAGAACAGGTCAACGGAGGACTCTGCTGGAGCACCTGGAGCGTAAGAACACCTACGCACGACTCCTCTTTGTGGACTACAGCTCGGCTTTCAACACCACCTGACCATTCAAACTCCAGGCCAAGCTACATCTCTCTGGACTAAACACCGTTCTGTGCAGTTGGGTGGCAGATTTTCTTACAAACACATCCTCCACCATCAACACCGGGGCGTCCCAAGAGTGTGTGCTGAGCCCTTCCTCTGTTCACACTCATCTGCTTTGCTTCGTCCTCGTCCAGTCTCATTGTCAGTGCTCGGACTAATTACAACAACAATGAAACAGACTCCAGGAGTGACAGCAACACCTGCTGTTGTGGAGCCACAACAAGAACTTGGTCTGAACACCAAGAACACCAAGGAGAGTATAGATGACTTGTAACATACGGAGCATTTTTGCTGCTCCACAAAAGTACCCGCCCACTTTGGGTGAAAACATTCCATTCAAGTCAATGGTAGATACAAATATTCAGCTTTTTCTCCGTTTGGCCAAATAAATGTAAAACTAGCCACTGGAGCAACAGAAAAACAGCCGTATGTTTGTAAGGATGTGTGAGACTAAAGCCAACAGTCGATAAAGAAAGTGTTTTATTAAAATACGTCTGTGATTAGAGCTGCTTCTGCCTCGGCTAAACGGTTCCACACACTGGCCGTCTGTAGAAGTAACTCATTTATTCTGATTAGTTTAGTCATTTTATAACAAATAAATGATGTAAATATGTGACCAGGCTCTGTGTGTTTGATATTAGATTATAATAATGTCCATTATTGTAAGTAACTAGTCTGCTTAACGGGTATGTACACTAGTTTATACTTATGTGTTGACCACAAATGTCCACATTGCACTAAAGACAAGACATCAGACATTTAATTTAACTAAACAAAATCCAACACAATAAATTAGAGACATGAATAAAACAAACAAGCACAATCTTAGCTACAGTTAAAAGTATGTTTCTTGATATCAAGCTAGCATAGCACAAAAAAGACCAATCATTTTGTGGATCAATATATATTATTTATTATATTTTGATTGTCAGCTCATTTCTCATAAAACGTGAGCATCCACGGGTGTTTTAATACGAGAATACACACGTCTGATACAAGCACTTATGATTAGTTCTGTCTGTGAAGCGTCTAAAGTCAAACCGTTTGTCTTTTACTTCATGATACAAAACACTAAATGTAGTTTTTAGACGAGTATCTGAAGTTTACAATCGATAATCTCCCATTCATTTCAATGTACGCGGGGCTTTGTTTTCACCCAAACGGGACGACACCCTTTTGGCGGCACGGGAAGTGACGTATGTTGCAAGTCATCTATTGTTCATTCATTCATTTTCTACCGCTTAATCCCGTTAGGGGTCGCGGGTGACTGGAGCCTATCCCAGTGACTTTGGGCCTTAGGCGGGGAACACCCTGGACAGTGGTCAACTCATTGCAGGGTTAGACAGACAAACATTCACTCTCTCATTCACTCACTAAGGGACATTTACAGTGATGCCCAATGAACCTAAACTAGTATGTTTTTGGAGGAAACCGGAGAAAACCCACAGTGACACGGGGAGAACATGCAAACTCCACCCAGAGAGATCGTGAGATGTTGATATGGTCCGACCCGGGAGTCGAACCCACGACCTCCTTATTGGGAAGCCAGAGCTCTAACCACTCTGCTACCGTGCACCCCAAGTGTCACCCGCCTCTTTCTATCAACGCTGCAGTGGTAGAGAGGGTGACCAGGGCTGACTGTGACAGAAGACCTGTCCTGGGGTCAGCTACTACCTGAGGAAACATAACATCAGAGGTCTGGAACATCTGCAGACCTCTGATGATCCACACCTGTGCTTCAGGAGTGTTCTTACATCTGGTTTTCCAGCTGCACAAAGGCTGACCAGCAGGGGCTCCAACAGGAAGTGAAAACAGCGGCTAAAGTCTGATTTGATAAACGTGTCACAAACTTGAGCAAAACTTATGACCTCCTGACCTCACACAGATCCTCTCACAGATCCTCTCACACAGCTCCTCTCACACAGATCCTCTCACACAGCTCCTCTCACACAGCTCCTCTCACAGATCCTCTCACAGATCCTCTCACACAGATCCTCCTGACACACAGCTCTGACTCTCACTGTTCTGGTTTAAACTCCAGTTCTTTGGCTTCCTCTCTCTGTGACCGAGTTTGTGTGGAGATGAATTATAAATCTGATCTGGAGCGACGCTGGAGGCCACAGTGAATAATACATAAATGACACGGATCAGAACGGCTCAGCTCGGGTCAGATCTACACACACACTCACTCGACAAGAATCAGACGTTTAAATCAGAACAACAGGCGTAAGACAGAACAACGGCCTCGACAACAGCGACAGGAATCAGACGTTTAAGACAGAACGACAGAGTTTAACCAGCCCAGGACTAATCTAAAGACACAGTTGTCCGGTAAAGACACGTCTCATAAATCTACACGTGTCAATATTCTCAGGTTAAAGTGAACATATTGTGTCTGTGTGTTTGTGTCTCTTCACAAACGTCACAAACTGCAGCTGTAACAGGAACTCTTACTCGACTCAAGACTTGTCACATCCATTAATTAGTCGACTAAAAAGAGGCAGAAGCTCTGAAGTGAAAGTTTTATTTTACCAGATCTGAGCCAAACTGTGCTTAAAAAGACTAAACGTGTTCAAAAACTACAGAGATACAGCTTTAAAAGACTCCAGCCATTTGTCTGAGCTCCAAAGGGTTCAGGAACAGTTTTAGTTTGAATTTTTACCAATTTTAGTCTAACTAAACACTGGATCAATCTGTGCCACAGTAGAATGGACAAAAATCCTGTCTTCGCCCAACTAACCAATCAGCAAAATATTCGTTAGCTGCAGCCCTAAAACTAAAAACTAGGGCTGTAGTCAACCAAAGAAATTCTTGGTCGACTAAAGACATGTCCCATCGACCGATTAGTCGACTAAAAAGGGGGCGTGGCTAAAGCTCTGAAGCTAAAAAAATATAGTTTGATCTGACAATTTATCTGACGCAAAAAGGCAAAAGTGCAATGGAGTTCATGCAAAAACAACAATTTACACAGAAAATGAATCTGACACAGTGTGTTTAGAGTTTAGATTCTGGCCCGACAACTACGTGAGAAATGTGGGCCGGCCGGGTTCGGGCCAAGACGCAGAGCCGCACTGAACACGTGCGCTTCGCGGATGATTGACAGCCGCGTCAGAACACAGCACAAAACCACCTCTGTGATTAAAAAAGACAGTGTTTAAGTGGCCAACTATACGGCGCGAGAGTGAGGAGAGAGAGAGAGAGAGAGAGAGAGAGAGAGAGAGAGAGAGAGAGAGAGAGAGAGAGAGAGAGAGAGAGAGAGAGAGAGAGAGAGAGAGAGAGAGAGAGAGAGAGAGAGAGAGAGAGAAGACTTGTGAATAAGCGCGGAGCAGGAAAAAGAGAAGGAGAACAAAAGACAGGGAAGGCACGTCTTTCGTTTCATCTGCGGATCAAGTAAAAGGTGAGGAAGAAGCAGAGAGAAGTGCGCCGTTACGCGCTCAGGAGAAAAGAAGGAACAAGAGGGACGGAGGAGAGGGAGAGAGAGAAGGAGAAAGAGAGAGAGAGAGAGAGAGAGAGAAGTGGAGGAAGCGCGTTTAGCGGCGAGACACACTTACATTAAACACGTTGGACACCATCAGAAGCTTTTTCTGTCATTAAAATGCCACAGTTCAGTGAGTGGGCGGGACGGGCTCTCTTCGGGCTCGGGCTTAGGCACAGGCTCCGGTCGGGTTCGGACACGACGTGCGCGGGCTCGGCTGGGTCGACTCATACAAATTTTGGTCGACTAAAGCCCCATCGACAGATTAATCGACTAAACGACTAAAGAACTACAGCCCTACTAAAAACATAATAAATGCTCCATCTTTAAACAAACAAAAGTCTGATCTGTGAAGTGTAAAAGTCACGAGTGAACCTGAGCCACAGATTAAACCCACAACAGGACGAAAAGATTCATAATGTTTTTGAAAAGTCAGATTTTAAACTTTGTGTAAAATGTTTGGTCCAACACAAAGAGTCTGAGGGCCGTCTTTAGCCCCTGGGCCACAGTTTGAGTAAATGTGCAGAGCGATAAGACTGAATCATAACGAGTTTGGACACATTTAGGGTTTGGATTTCCTCCAGAAAAGCTAGGGTTAGGGTTAGACAGACAGACAGAGAGTAAAAGAATCTGACCGATGTTTGGATGTTTGAGCAGTCGACAGATCCGAGCCTCACGATCCAGCTTCTGATGATCTGAAACACATTTACAGTAGAGTTAAACCAGCTTCTGATGATCTGAAACACATTTACAGTAGAGTTAAACAGCTTCTGATGATGAAACAATTACAGACATTAAACCAGCTCTGATGATCTGAAACACATTTACAGTAGAGCTGTTAAACCAGCTTCTGATGATCTGAAACACATTTACAGCAGAGTTAAACCAGCTTCTGATGATCTGAAACACATTTACAGCAGTTAACACTTCTATACTGAAACCTTTACAGAAGTTAAACAGCTTCTGATATCTGAAACACATTTACAGCAGAGTTAAACCAGCTTCTGATGATCTGAAACACATTTACAGCAGAGTTAAACCAGCTTCTGATGATCTGAAACACATTTACACAGAGTTAAACCAGCTTCTGATGATCTGAAACACATTTACAGCAGAGTTAAACCAGCTTCTGATGATCTGAAACACATTTACAGCAGAGTTAAACCAGTTCTGATGATCTGAAACACATTACAGCAGAGTTAAACCAGCTTCTGATGATCTGAAACACATTTTACAGCAGAGTTAAACCAGCTTCTGATGATCTGAAACACATTTACAGTAGAGTTAAACCAGCTTCTGATGATCTGAACAACATTTACAGTAGAGTTAAACCAGCTTCTGATGATCTGAAACACATTTACAGTAGAGTTAAACCAGCTTCTGATTGATCTGAAACACATTTACAGCAGAGTTAAACCAGCTTCGATGATCTGAAACACATTTACAAGTTAAACCAGCTTCTGATGACTGAAACACATTTACAGCAGAGTTAACCAGCTTCTGATGATCTGAAACACATTTACAGCAGAGTTAAACCAGCTTCTGATGATCTGAAACACATTTACAGTAGAGTTAAACCAGCTTCTGATGATCTGAAACACATTTACAGCAGAGTTAAACCAGCTTCTGATGATCTGAAAACACATTTACAGTAGAGTTAAACCAGCTCTGATGATCTGAAACACATTTACAGTAGAGTTAAACCACTTCTGATGATCTGAACACATTTACAGTAGAGTTAAACCAGCTTCTGATGATCTGAAACACATTTACAGCAGAGTTAAACCAGCTTCTGATGATCTGAAACACATTTACATTAGAGTTAAACCAGCTTCTGATGATCTGAAACACATTTACAGTAGAGTTAAACCAGCTTCTGATGATCTGAAACACATTTACAGCAGAGTTAAACCAGCTTCTGATGATCTGAAACACATTTACAGTAGAGTTAAACCAGCTTCTGATGATCTGAAACACATTTACAGTAGAGTTAAACCCCAGGCTTCTGATGATCTGAAACACATTTTACAGTAGAGTTAAACCTCCTTCATCTGTTCTTCACCTTCACCGAGTCAAAGTGTGTGGAAAGTGTGTGTCCACGTCTCAGAACCGGCTGTAACGTCCAGGACTCTGACTCTTTTAAAGGAACGTCTGTAACTTTCAGATTTACAGATAAACATGAGCTGTAAGTGTCATGGTTCAAACGTGTTCTGATTTTTACTCAGAGTCACTGTGAATCTGACTTATTTTTAACTCTTTCAGCTCCAGTCCTGTTCTCTTCTCTGTCAGACCTTTTGTTCATTTTAAATCTTCACAGCTCCACAAAAACTCTGTGCACAGGAATCCTGACATGTTTTACATCAGACGAGACCTACAAGTGTCTATTTTCATTAAAAAATTCTTCTACATTAATCCGTTCTCTTTTATAGACGTTTGAAATTCCCTGTTTTCACAGCGTTTGACCAGAAACTGGAGAAAACGTCCTTTTTCTAAACTAAACCTCGTGTCAGTGTTGTTTTCCTCTGAAAGAATCTGAGCCACTACAATGAAATAATGTCTTTAGGATAAAAACAGGAGGTTTATGTAATTAAAACAATGATCATCATTAAACCGACAGACGCTGTGTTTCTGATGCAGATTCTACAGATTCAGACTTTTTTCTGGAGCATAAATAATATTAAACCGTCCAACATGAAGAGAAAGATGTTTGGAGAGATAAACATACAGTATTTAACCCTGATGATGTGGATCTGTCAACACATCACATTTTACAATTATTATTACTTATAAATAGGTTTTGTTCACGTTTGAGAGTTCCAGGCAGGTATAAAGTCTGTCACAGGGAAAAAGCAGTAATAATATTGTACTTTGGCTTTACATTTCTAAAGAATTCTGTCACTCATTTAAACGTTTACAGTTTCAGAGGCGACTAGACTTATTCACCTTTAGTATTCTAATAAACTGTATTTAAACTGTCTCTGATTGAGCTGCACACATCAGACTGAAAACACCTGCAGAAGTTGTGTGTTTTATTAATGTTACAAACCCAGTAACCCAGAGTGTGTGTTATTACTGTTCTTTATGACTATAGTGTTTATTAAAGTCTACAGTCAGTGTTTTAGTCTCTCCAAATGAACAAACTGAACATTGTGTGTGAAGAACAAGTGACAGAATCTATTTTCACTCAAATCAAACTGTTACATCTGACGACTTCAAAATCTGTGAACATTTACAAAGAAACACTGAATGTGAACTTCAGATTCAGCCTGAGAAACGTCCAATAAAACCACTCAAACCCAAACGTTTCATCCTCTCAGGTTAAAAGGATTCTCTTCAGACTTATGTATGTGAACGTTTGTGCTGCGGAAGGGCATCTGGCTCAGTCCTGGCTCTCCCTCCGAGTCCTGGCCTGTGATTGGTCCGTTTCCTGTTGCTTAGAAACAGTAAAGTTGACGTTCTCCTGCAGCAGCTGAGTTATGTAACAGTCGGATTATTTTCACCAAAATAAGAGACAGAAAACACAGACCAGAGTCTGGTTTTAGTCTTCTTTTAGTCCTGGTTTAGTCCTGGTTTAGACCTGTTACAGTCCTGGTTTAGACCTGGTTTAGTCCTGGTTTAGACCTGTTTTAGTCCTGCTTTAGTCCTGTTTTAGTCCTGCTTTAGTCCTGTTTTAGTCCTGGTTTAGACCTGTTACAGTCCTGGTTTAGTCCTGGTTCAGACCTGGTTTAGACCTGTTACAGTCCTGTTTAGTCCTGGTTTAGTCCTGGTTCAGACCTGGTTTAGACCTGTTACAGTCCTGTTTTAGTCCTGGTTTAGTCCTGTTACAGTCCTGGTTTAGACCTGGTTTAGTCCTGGTTTAGACTGTTACAGTCCTGGTTTAGTCCTGGTTTAGACCTGCTTAAGTCCTGTTTTAGTCCAGGTTTAGTCCTGTTTTAGTCCAGGTTTAGTCCTGTTTTAGTCCTGCTTTAGACCTGGTTTAGTCCTGTTTTAGTCCAGCTTTAGTCCTGGTTTAGTCCTGGTTTAGTCCTGGTTTAGACCTGCTTAAGTCCTGTTTTAGTCCAGGTTTAGTCCTGTTTTAGTCCTGTTTTAGTCCTGTTTTAGTCCAGGTTTAGTCCTGCTTTAGTCATGGTTTAGTCCTGGTTTAGTCCTGGTTTAGACCTGCTTAAGTCCTGTTTTAGTCCTGTTTTAGTCCAGGTTTAGTCCTGCTTTAGTCATGGTTTAGTCCTGGTTTAGTCCTGTCTAAGTCAGGTCTAAATTGGGTCTAAATCAGGTTTAAGTCTGGTCTAGGTCCGGTCTAGGTCCGGTCTGGTCTTACCTCGTGCAGACAGTTTCTTGGTGGTCTAGGTCTGGTCTTAGTCCAGTCTAAACCTGGTCTATGTCCGGTCTAAACATGGTCTAGGTCCGGTCTAGGTCCGGTCTAGGTCCAGTCTAAGTCTTACCTCGTGCAGACAGTTTCTTGGTGGTCTAGGTCTGGTCTAGGTCCGGTCTAGGTCTGGTCTAAGCCTGGTCTAGGTCTGGTCTAAACCTGGTCTATGTCCGGTCTAACCTGGTCTAGGTCTGGTCTAAGTCTTACCTCGTGCAGACAGTTTCTTGGTGGTCTAGGTCTGGTCTTAGTCCAGTCTAAAGCTGGTCTAGGTCCGGTCTAGGTCCGGTCTAGGTCCGGTCTAGGTCCAGTCTAGGTCCAGTCTAAGTCTTACCTCGTGCAGACAGTTTCTTGGTGGTTTAAGTCTGGTCTAAACCTGGTCTATGTCCGGTCTAAACATGGTCTAGGTCCGGTCTAAGTCTGGTCTAGATCCGGTCTAGGACTCACCTCGTGCAGACAGTTTCTTGGTGGTCTAGGTCTGGTCTTAGTCCAGTCTAAACCTGGTCTATGTCCGGTCTAAGCCTGGTCTAGGTCCAGTCTAAGTCTTACCTCGTGCAGACAGTTTCTTGGTGGTCTAGGTCTGGTCTAAACCTGGTCTATGTCCGGTCTAAGCCTGGTCTAGGTCCGGTCTTACCTCGTGCAGACAGTTTCTTGGTGTTGATGATCTTGGCGGTCTAAACCTGGTCTAAACCTGGTCTATGTCCGGTCTAAGCCTGGTCTAGGTCTGGTCTAGGACTCACCTCGTGCAGACAGTTTCTTGGTGTTGATGATCTTGGCGGCGTACTCTTGTCCCGTGTGAACTTTGATACAACGACGAACGATGGAGAACGCTCCTCTGAAACACAAAACATCAGCAGAGCGATCAATACAACTGATCAGACACGGTTAAACTGATCAGAACACAGTCAGTCTGATCAGATCACAATCAACACACACATTAAACATGAAACACACTTTTAGATTTACACCAGCAGCAGCAGAGCGATCAATCAGACTGATCAGATCAATCAGACTGATCAGAAAAGGCCTTGTTGTTGTGTAAAACATGGGCCAGGTTGACCTCTGACCTCCTCATGAGCAGAAGAACAAACTCAGATTTATATTTAAGAACCAGAACATCCTTTTCCTTCTCAAACCTTCAGCTCAGACACAGATCAGTCCCGTCTCTGTCCACTAGGGGTGTTCAAAAATATCGATTCAGCAATTGATCGTGATACCCGATCCCGCGATACTCGAATCGATACTAAATTTCTGATATCGATTCTTTGATGACGTCATGCACATTAATGAGGAAAGTTAAAGAAAAATCGCAATATATCGTTGTGGGCTTCTGTATCGGGATGTATCGTATCGTGACCTGTGTATCGTGAAATGTATCGTATCGCCAGATTGGAGGCACACCCCTATGTCCAACTGAAGGCGATGTTCCTTTTCCCGCGCTGGGTCTCACACAATGAGTTATAATAATGACTAGAGAGAGGGCGGAGCCTGTTGCCGTGGTGGCTGCGGCGGCCATCTTGCGAGGGAGAGGCAGCAGAATTCTAATTGACCTTTGGCCGAGCCCCGCCCCCTCAGTTACTGTTGCTACGTCCGTCAAACATGACAGCGTGCCATAGACTTCAATGACAGACAGAAGTTACACCTGTTCACGTTGGTGACTTTTTCAAAGCTATTTCTCCTTGATCTCCTCTAGATCGATACAAAAGGGGTTCACTGTGCAGCGAAGGAATTTATTCAAAACATTAAAATACACAACAGAGGGACATAACTCCTATGGAGGCTAATGCTACTGGTCTCAAGCTAAATCAGAGAAACACATGATCTTTAACGTTTCCTCAAATACAACAAGCACAGCCTTGTCCTGCTCTTGCACTGCCGGGTAAGTTCACTTTCATATGTTAAGCTCTATTTTTCTCTATTGTAAGAATATTGTTCATTTACGAGGTATGTTAGCGAGCTAAAGCTACTAGTGTTGGCTAAAGCTAAAGGGCTAAAGCTAAACGTAGCAGCTTAGAGCGTAACTTCTGCAGTTTTATCCTCGTCGTGGTAAAACTTGGGTCTAGTTTGTGTTGTTGCCTCTAGATCTAACAACAGTAAGTCCATAGCTCTAGTTAAACATTAGATTTACCTTTGAACAGACATTTGTTCCATATATTTATCTGTTAAACTGTTTAATCCATTGTAGACACTGCTCCAGTTGTTTTGGGTTTAGAAAAGGAAAGAACACAACTCCTCCGATCAATATTTCAGGGAATCTCCGAACCGGTTCACATAAACCATAGACACATCGCTTCACCATCTTGTTTGGAGCTCAAGATTTGACGGACCTTATTTACATAGCAACGGTTGCTACGATGTTTGATTGGACAAGAGCCACTTTGGGCGGAGCTCGGCGATTAAAGGGAATAATTGAACATATAATTATATATTTATAGTCCAAATAATACAGAGAACTGTTTCTGTGTGTGTCTGGTTATTTTTCCTCTGAATTGTGAATATAAATATTGATCCTAAAAACACTGCACGTGGCTGGATTTGATGCAGAATTAAAATACTTTTGTGTGTCATTACATTACAGAAGCTCTAACATTTATCATTATTGTGTTTACTTCGCTGCTGTGACTATTAAAGAAGATTTTAATAGCTAAAAATAAAAGTAGTTTTTTTTTTAATTAGTTAGTTTAGACATTAGTTTGGTTGAACAGAAGCATAAATAAATGTACAAATACGTAAAAGTTCAATTATCAAAGTATTTAAGTAAAAAAGTCACTTCAAAGTTCAGCTTAACATTAGTTTGTCTGAGAACTTCAGTTAAGTCTCCAACACAAGATGGAGCTGGAACTGTAGTTCTATGTCGTATGTGCTACGCCCTCTACGGGCTTCGCTATTGGCTAACACTCGAGGCAGCGCCTCGCACCTGAAGATCAAACAATGTACCGCTCCAATCATGGGAGAGTGGTTCCCGCCACTGGCCGTATATAAGGCCCTGTCCACTATCGCTCGCCCTTCTTTTCACTCAGCACTTGAAGATCTCTGAGCACGTTCTTCAGAACGTTTTAACTTCTCTACAATCAAGATTTGGACTCGCCGTACTCACCAGCTCGAAGATGTTGTCACCCTCCGGTGTCGAGCGTCGTAGGTGCGGCAGATGTGAGACGTCCCTTCTCCCCGAGGACCGACACGACTTCTGCTTCCTCTGCCTCGGTTGGCAGCACACCGCTGAGGAGAAGGACTGCCCTGCCTGCCTCTCACTCCCCAGGGTGGAGCGAGAGCGGCGCCGTGGCTTCATGGGCCCCATATCCCCGGAGCATCTCGGTCTGGACCCGGAGATGTCCGAGGGCGAGGCGGCATCCCCGGTCCGTGCCGCAGCACCGCCGGACAAGACTCCAGCACCTCCTTCCCCCCGGCCTGTTCACCCCAGGGAAGAAGGACTGGGCAGACTACGACGAGGAAGATGATCGTCGAGTCTACGAGGAAGATGCGGCATCCCTCTTCTCCGACGTGGCTCCTCCGGCTGACCGCTACCCGGTAGACCAGCTCCCCACACTCTTCGTCACGCGGCAGAGCGTATGAACATCTCTTTCCGCCGCAGCCTGCTGCTCCCCCCGGTGGACTTCACGGACGGGCTCGGGTCCCGTCCGCGTCCCCGGGCTCGGCCCAAGGTGCTGTGCCCCCCGATGCCGCCCATTGTGCACTATGCTCAGCGCGAATGGGGACAACCGTTAAGCGCCAAACATCCTGCTAAAGCATACCGGCCGTATTGCTGCGTGCAGGACTGGTGCAGTGATTCGGGGGTCCCACCCATCGAGGACGGGGTCAGATTGTCTCTGCTTCCTTCTTCCTCCCTCTGGCCCGGCAGTAAGCCTCAGCTCCCGTCCGAGAAGGACCGGCTGACGGCGGCGTTGTTTGACCGCTGCTATGCTAATGCCACACAGGTCGTGGCTTTAGCTAGCAACTTGGCCTTCCTCGCAGGATCCATGTCCAAGCTACTGGAAGGGGATTCCGAGCCGAGCCGCCTTGACCTAGGTGAACTGCGGACCACTCTGGCGACTTTCCTTCGCATGTCACAGGCTCTCGCCATAGACGGAGGTCGGTCTATGTGCGCGGCACAGGTGGGCTGCAGACACCTCTGGCTGGGTCTGTCTTCACTCAAGACCAGGAGAAAAAGCAGCTGCTCAACCTTCCACTGTCCACTGCCTCTCTCTTCGGTCCAGACTTCCTGAGCTTCGTCGATCGTCTGGATTCCGCTACCAAGGCTTCTGCTCAGCTGGCTCCTCATCTGCGTCCCCAGCTCCCTCAGCGCACTCCTCACCGTCAGGACAAAAGGAGAAGAAGCCGCTCTCCCCCGAGACGCGCGGCTGCGGCGCGCTCTGCTCCCCGGATCCCGGCGGCTCCTGAGCCCAGACGAGGAAGAGACAAGAGCGCTAGACCAGACCGGCGTGCTTCTTCCGGAGCTCGCAGAGGGCGGGGCGGGCTTTTCATGCTAATAAAGGCCGTGCTACGGCCCGTTACATCACTGAAGAGCCAACTTCTTTACATGCAAGCAGAAACGCACTGGTAGCGCCTTCTGACTTGTCTAATTATGCTGGCGCTCGCTTGGAGGCTAGCTCCACAACTGCTCTGACACACTCATCACATGCCACGGCGCAATTGAGTAAGTCACAGAAAGGGTCAAAATTAACGACAACTTCCCCCTCACTCCCCGCCCTCTCCATGAAGCGGACGTGGTTGAGGACAGTTCCACAACTGCCGCTGCTGTGGGGGCGGGCTTCCAGCGGCCCAGACAAGCAGAAACGCACTGGTAGCGACTTCTGACTTCTATCTTCATACTGGTCCTCGCTTCGAGGCTGACTCCACGACACACTCTTCTCATGCCGCGGCGCAGCTGAGTAAGTCACAGAAAGGGTTACGCTGTCGGCAACTCCCCCCTCACCCCCCACCCTCTCCCATGAAGCGGACGTGGTTGGAGACAGTTCCACAACTGCCGCTGCTGTGGGGGCGGGGCTTCCAGCGGCCC
>JBBPFD010000246.1:0-51388 GCA_038363315.1 Mugilogobius chulae | reverse complement strand
GTCGTACACAGATCTCACGTATAACTGTGTCAAAACAAAATGAAGAAATACTTACAAATCAATGAAATACTGAGATGTGTCTGGTCCTGAGCAGAAACACTTGAAACAGTAGAATAGTGTGTGTTCCTCAGTCTGTTTTCAGTCTCAGCAGTGCTTCCTTTAAATCCCACACTGCTCTTTTCACTCTGCAGCTTGTGCTTATGTCAGTACAGGTTTTTTGTGATCACTCAGCACTACTAAGAAAGGACAAAGGCTGGAGGTTTACAATATTTTTATTTTAAAACAGGCTAGGTAAAAATAGGAGGGGTAAATTTGGGCTAAAAGAGTCTACTAAAAAAAATAAAACAAGTATAAAAGAGAATTCAAAAAAACTAGTGGTCATGCACCGCTTTGGACCAGACTAATCCTGGGCAGTAGGGTTAGTCTCTTTGGTGCGACCATCGGCCCCTGACGGACAGTCTAGGTGTAGGTAGTCTGTAGATGGCCCCTCCTCGGCGCGCGCTTCATCGTCCTCCTGAAACTCTAGCTCTAGCGCACGTGCCTCTTTACATGCCGCCTCCAAATGCCATTTCATTACGTCTACGCATCTGTCGGTAAGTTCCTGTTTAACTTGCCCTTTTCGAAGGCAACCATAAGCTAATCTAAAGTCTAGTCTAGGTGTAGGTAGTCTGTAGATGGCCCCTCCTCGGCGCGCGCTTATCCCTCGCCTCCAACCACAGCACCACAGCCAGCAACTAGAGATACACAGGCAAGGCTCATCATTTTTCCAGTGCACACTCCAAATAAAACACGCAGTGGTTAGTAGTCACCAGTTCCTTTACTTATCGGGTTAGTAGCGTCGTACACAAGCTGGGCTTTGGATATCGATCAGTCTCCAAACTTCCTTCGCGGTGCTGTGCTGGAGCTGTGGACGATACAGGCGAGCTCAGGGACCAGCGGTCAAGTTTATGAACACACGCAGGGCCAAAAATAAAACAACAAAGGTGACTACGTTCCTTTACTTATCGTTTCAGTAGCGCTGTACACAAGCTGGGCCTCGAGTCTCGATCAGTCTCCAAACGTCCTCCGCGATACGACGCTGGTGCTGTGGGCAACACAGGCGGGGCTTCAGGGACCAGTGGTCAGCTTTATAACATGCAAAACCACACAAAACAAATCTGGGTAGTTCTTTACTTATCGTTTCAGTAGCGTTGTATATCAGCTCGGGCTCAGTCTCGATCAGTCTCCAAACTTCGTCCACGGTGCAGTGGATTATTCGCTCTCCTCTGCCTGAGTCGGGAGTCTGTCACATGAAGGCTGAAGACACAGACGGAACAACCCGCTTAATCCGACCGCTCCCTTCAACCTCAACGTGCACACGCAGTCACACAATACAGTCACTTCCTGTACTCATCTGTTAGAGAGCGTTGTTCAGTGTCTTTCCCTCCGCGTGGAGCTGATCCTCCGTGTCACTTCTTCCTCGTCGCCTCCTCCACAACGTCACCGTCCTCTCGTCTCGCGAGCCTTTTTCTCTTCGCTCTTCACTCCACCATTCTATTAACAGAATCCAGTCCTAGTGGTGACAATCGGCAGCATTCAGGGGAGGACGGGTGTCAACCAATTAGTTTCCCTCACACTGCACTACAACATCAACACCCACGAAAAACAATGGGGAACCCGGTGACAGTTTTGATGACTGAACACCAAGACATGGACAACTGTGCTTGTTTACACTTTACTGGATCAACTTTCAGGACTATTTTTGATCCAAATAAAAAGTTATTATGTATTTGTGGCTTAAGGATTAGTTTTCTCAATCGCTTTGACACATTTTTTGAAACTTAGTTTAATTGAATCACTTGTTTCCAACATTTATCAGAACAAGGCTGAGATACACAGAACATTTGCCAATTTCATTCATTCCCACAGTTTTCAGGCTCTTTCTCAGAACGCTCACACAGCTCTCATTTATTGAGTGACTGCGTAATTGTATTACGCAGTCACTATTGCTCTTGTAGTTCTTTAAATTTTATTATTATTATAGACAAATTCGGCGAGTTTCACAGGTCGCATTTTTGTGTCGATTTTTATTGTTCTAACTTTTTATGTTTGGTTGTAGGTGTGATGATTGGCATTACTTTTGTATTCGTAACTTTGTAGTTTTTGTAAAAATTAAAGCTCAATGTGGAATTTTCCTATCAATTATAATGGGAAAATTTTGGCAGTGTATTTTTTGTGTCTTTGTCTTTTTGCAGCCATTTTTTGCAGCTTTGTAGTTATTGCAGCTCTATCAGTTGTGGCTTCAATTGCAGTACTTGTATCTCTTGTACTTTTGCAGTATTTGCAGTACTTTGTATACTTGTACTTTTTCCATTGACTTTAATAGAAAATGTTTTTGCTTTCACAAGTTCATTTTTTTTTGGAAATTTTAATTTTTCAGCGTTTTTATATCCTGTATGACAAGGCGACTCTCGCATTACTTTTGGTACTTCTACACATTGTAGTATTGCAGTACTGATTGTAGTACTTTTAGACTTCTATTATTTCTAATGGAATATTTTAGCAGTTATTTTTTTTTTGCTCTTTTGCAGCCAAGGTTTTGCAGCTTGTATTATTGCAGCTGTATGAGTCGTGTCTTGCTTGCAGTACTTGTATCTCTTGTACTTTGCAGTATTTGCAGTACTTTTATACTTGTACCTGTTCCATTGACTTTAATAGAAATGTTTTGCTTCACAAGTTAATTTTTTTGTGAATAAATTTGTCGCTTTTTCATTTCTGTGTGACGGGCGACTCCTCGCATTACTTTTGTACTTCTACACACTGTATTGCAGTACTTGTACTTTGTAGTACTTTAGACTTTCCATTCATTTAATAGAACTTATCATAGGATGAACATTTGCAGTTTGTAACTTTCTTTACATTTCTACATTGATCCGTTTGTGAAGTTGTGAATTATACTATCACTGTACTACTGTAATTTTTAAGTAATTTGATACTTGCAGTACTTTGTATACTTTCATTCCTATTCGAATTAATAGGATTTTTCATAAGTTGTTGTTTGAGCAGTTTATGCCTCTTTGAAGCTCTGTTTGTACTTTGTGTGTTTCACAGTCACTCAGGCCAAGCTCCAGACTAATCTGTAGGCCCTGTCCCAATACCCACACTAACACTACACCTCATAAGTGTGCATTTTCTGAAGTGCGCCAAGTGTGCAGGACAGGTAAATGTAAGAATGAACAGTCACCTTCACTATGTGATCAACTCAAACAGCTGTTACTAACTGCTGCCACAGATCACTTTAGTTTGGTATCTTGCTGATTTTGCTTAAACAATAGAGCAGTGCTGTGGATGCCAGTGGATTATGTTTATGTTCTATAAAAGTGTTTTTTTTGTTATATTATATATTTGTTTACATATATTACATCATACAGACATATTTTGAGTTGTATTAATAAGCAAATCCATTTGATGTATTACTTTGATTTCTGATATTATTTAAGGTTTGTATATTTTTACTACTGTCACTTTAAGAGAGAGAGCTTGCGCTCTGATGGTCAAACTAACTTTTTTTATTAATTTTTTCCTTAAAATAATCATACTGGTACAATTGATATTACTAAATAAATTACAACTGTACAATTATTACACAACCTAAATAAAATCAAACTAACTACTCATCATTTTCTACTCGCAGCAAGAACTCTGGGTAATACACTCAGCCAAGTGCGCTTCCATGCGGGCTTCACCAAGTGCGGATAAAGGGCTGAAGAGGCGGGCTAAAGGCCGTTTGTGACAATGGAGCCCTACCACTACCACAGCGGAACGGCCACTTCTGAGGGCCCACAAGGGGTTTAGGTGTGGTATTTACAGGCCTCAAATACTACTGGCAAGTTGAAATACAGGTTAACCGTCTTTTCCATGGATTTCACATAAAGCCTGTATTTTGTACTTTCACAATAACACTGTAAAAAACGTTTTTTTTATTATTCACAATAAAAGCCTGTAAAACAACGTTTTTGGACTTTTCACAATAAAGCACTGTAAAACAACGTTTGGGATTTTCACAATAAAAGCACTGTAAAACAACTTTTGGGATTTTCACAATAAAAGCACTGTAAAACAACGTTTTGGACTTTCACAATAAAAACTGAAAACAACGTTTTGGGATTTTCACATAAAAGCACTGTAAAAAACGTTTTGTTTTTTACAATAAAAAGCACTGTAAAACAACGTTTTGGACTTTTACAATAAAAGCACTGTAAACAACGTTTTGGGATTTTCACAATAAAAGCACTGTAACACTTTTGGGATTTTCATAAACACTGTAAAAACGTTTTGGACTTTTCACAATAAAAGCACTGTAAAAAACGTTTTTGGATTTTCACAATAAAAGCACGTAAAACACGTTTTTGGACTTTTCACATAAAAGCACTGTAAAACTTTTTGTTTTTCCTAAGCATGTAACATACTTTTTGGACTTTTCACAATAAAAGCACTGTAAAACAACGTTTTTGGACTTTCACATATAAAAGCACTGTAAAAACAACGTTTTGGGGATTTCACAATAAAAGCACTGTAAAACAACGTTTTTGGACTTCACATAAAAGTTTGATTCACAATAAAAGCACTGTAAACAACGCTTAAAAAGTTTGGATTTTCACAATAAAGCACTGTAAACAATTTTATTTAAAAGCACTGTAAAACAACGTTGATTTTCACAATAAAAGCACTGTAAACAACGTTTTGGGATTTTCACAATAAAAGCACTGTAAAACATTGATTCACGATTCAATTTGGACTTTTCACAATAAAGCACTGTAAAACAACGCTTTGGGGATTTTCACAATAAAACCACTGTAAAACTACATTTTTGGACTTTTCACAATAAAAGCACTGTAAACAACGTTTTTGGACTTTTCACAATAAAAGCACTGTAAAACAACGTTTTTGGACTTTTCACATAAAAGCACTGTAAAACAAAACACACACAAACTATTGCATCATATTTGTTTATATATTTGTAACTTTTGTATTTTTGTCAAATTATAGCTGAATATGGATTTTTTTTTTAATTAAAAGGAAATATTTTGTACTTTGCAGTCAATTTTTTGCAGCTTTGTCTTCATTGCAGCTGTATCAGTTGTGGTTTTACTTGCAGTACTTGTATCTCTTGTACTTTTGCAGTGTTGTTGATTTCCTTTTTACAATTTAGTGTCTGCTTTTCCTGAATGATTGTTGCTGCTACTTTTTAATGTACCGTTTTGTTTCTTTTTATGTTGAGTCTTAGAATATTTTCAGTTTTGCTAGTTGTAGCATTTGCACCTCGCATCAAAAGCAGTCACTCAGCAATTGCTTCTGCAATTGCAGTTTCTAGTTTAATTTGACCTTTATTTAACCAGAAAAGTCCCATTGACCCATTGAAAGTCCATTTTCAAGGGAGTCCTGGCCAAGTGGCAGCAAAATTCAATCCATTACAACCAAACAAATAAATGCATACATAGATAGACATTCAAATGACACAGGTTAAGAAAAACAGTCACAGACTAATGAAGCAGTCTCTAATCCTTTCAATTTGGTCTTAAAAGCGTTTAAGGACAAGAACTCTGTCAGTTTCCAGTCTTTCTGCAACATATTCCAAGCAAAAGGACCTGAGTGGGCAAAGCTCTGTGCGGGCAAAAGGTACAGAGAGCAACACATGATCATTTGATCATAAGGAACAGGATTCAACACTTCTTCTCATAATTAAAGTACAAATGTAGGAAGGCAGTAATCCAAGCAAAGCTTTGTAAATAAAAGTATAGAAGTGTCCCTGCCTCCTAGTGGCCAGAGAAGGCCACTCCACTCTTAAGAACAAGTCACAGTGATGTGTCACAGATTTACAGTTAGTTATGAACCTCATGATAAACAGTGTCCACCATCTGAAGACACGAAGAAGACGCATTCATATCAAATCTATCACCATAATCCAACACAGATAAAAAGGTTGCAGTGACGAGACGCTTTTTTGCTTCAAAGAAAACATGACTTATTACGAAAGAAAAAGCCCAGTTTAAGCTTTAGTTTCTTCACAAGTTTCTCTGTGTGTGTCATCAATCCAGACACCAAGGTACTTAAAGTCAGGAACCACTTCTCTGACATTTCCTTCTAGAGTGGACACAACTGGGAGAGTTTCAGGCAACTTTTTAGAGTTTGAAAACAGCATCAGCTTCGTCTTGTCAGTATTAAGAACTAGTTTTAGCTGAGAAAGTGATTGCTGGACTGTAACAAAAGCTTCTGCAAGGTTTCAATAGCCTGAACAAGAGAGATCTAGAACAGTAAATAACTGTATCGTCAGCATAGAAATGCATGTGAGCGTCAGGGACATTTTGACCTAGGTCATTTACATACACCAGCCCTTCCCAAACTTTTCAGAGCCGCGGCCGCCCTGTTGCCCCAAGTTTGCCTGAGGCTCCCCTAGTCATTTTTCATACAAAATCATGGAGAATGTATTTCCACTCAGATTAGGATGCAAAACAGCAAAATCATAATGAGTGTAGACTTGGATTGTCTGGATTGAAAATAGTAAATGAATCAAACTAAAGATACAAAGTTAGTTTCATACTCAGTCTTCTGTCATACTCTATTGTGTGGACAGCCTTTGGAGCCCCCTGCAAAGAACCTGAGGCCCCCCAGGGCCCCACTTTGAGAATCACTGATATACAAGATAAAAAGAAGGAGAGCCCTGTGGCACCCTCTTGTGGACATCATTTGAAACCATGCATCTAAGTCTAAACAGTCTATTTTTTAAAAATACCATGGTCAACGGAATCAAATGCTTTCGACAGATCTATAAAAGTGAAGCAAAGCACAACTTCTTATTTATAAAGTCACATGTTCAGTTTGTTTCTCCAACACTACAGATCTGTTCACAGGACTTTTGTCATAACACACAAACTCACACATCACAGCAAAATCTAAAATCACATGAGCAACAAGATGAAACAACAAAGAATGAAACAGAACAATGTCTGAGCAGAAAACACAGGCTCGTGTCACAGACATTGTGTGTTTCTCTAAACTTTTTTCAGAAAGTGTCAATCTAAATATACTGTAGTAACGAAAATACAGATTGCAAATAAAAAATGACAATAAATGTGTATTTTCTTTTTTTTTTCTTGCCCAGTAAGATAAAAACACAACTCCCCCAGATCTAAATTGTTTTGTGTGAATCCCAGGCTGAACTGACTCTTTGAGATCAGGCCTAAAACACCAGAGAGCATCGGACTGTTTTGAATGTAAAACTAACAAAAAACTCTGAGCAAAATTGAGTTTTAAAAGGTTGATGCACTGTTTTGCAAATTGACTTTTAGAATGGACAAGTGTGTCAACGGCATTGAGAAAAACTGTAATGTCATTGTGTGTGTGCTGATGGTCTGGTCCATCTGTAGCCCCGACACTACTGTGAACAAGAAGAAAGCTTCACTGAGCCATCACTGCTGCTTTAAGCCCAAATGTCCCACTATTGCATTCTGATTCTTATTCATCCTCATCATTCTGGAGATTGCATCAGCCAAAGTCACAAAGACCTTTGTGTCACCTTTGTGCTGTGAAAAACAAGTTTGTCTTAAATTAACATTTGTTTTAGCCTAAAGATGTTCTTTGCAACGGCTCCTAATTCTGAGCAGCCCGGGAGTATTTACAGAGCACACAAGTGTCTTACATCAGATCTTCATATAATGTGTCAAAGAAATGAAGAAATACTTACAAATCAATGAAATCTTGAGATGTTTGTGTTTCTTCCTGAAACAGTAGAATAGTGTGTGTTCCTCAGTCTGTTTTCAGTCTCAGCAGTGCTTCCTTTAAATGCCCACACTGCTCTTTTCTCTCTTTAGCTTGTATTTATGATTACTGAACACCAATGACATGGACAACTGTACTTGTTTACACCTGACTGGATCAACTTTCAGGACTATTTTCCACGTCCACTTGGGTCTGGTGTCTGGTTGTGTGTGATGTGCTCTTCATGGTCCGTGTAATGAAGCACAGCGCAGGGCTCTGGTCCAGACTGTGTTCACAATTGTAATGTCAGGCCTGATACATTCAGCGTCTCTGCTCTGCTGTGGAAGCACGCTGGATTCACACTGACAGAGCAGCACAAAAACACTTTCTGCACTCGGCCCATTCATGAGAGCATAATGTTTGGTTTGGTTTGGTTTGGTTTTTGTCCATTAAATAAAAACTATTTTGCAAGTAATTTTGCTAAATATTCTAAACATGTGTGGCAGTAGAGTGGTGAATAGATGGGATTTTGGATAAATTTAAGCTTTAGTTGTCAACAACGCCACCCCCAGAATTTCACTGGGAGAGTATTATTTTGAAGTACTAAATTTCCCCAAATAGGCACATAGGTTCGTTAGTCAGACTCCGAGTTACAGCGTTTTTATTCACATTTTCTGGACACACAATATTTTAACTGCATTTTTAATTTACCTTAACGATTTCTATAATAATTAAAATGGATCCTTTTACATTCACAGTCACACTTAAAACCTGGTAACTTGCATGGGTTAAAAGTAACTACTGCTTTTACTGCCCTTTAAATCTGGAGCAGGGCCTACGACAGCGCACTGCCACTGGGCTGGCACAGGGTGCCTCCGTAAACCCAATAAACAAAAATAAAACAGTACTGTTAACAAAAAGAATTAATCAAACAAACAGGGAACAGATTTGGAGAACGAATGTGTTAAACAAAACCAAATTACCCCAAAAAAAGTTAATTAATATTAAACAATAGAACCAAAGGGGACATGTAAAATAAATGAATGAATAACACAAATCAAAACAAAGCAGAACAGCAGCGAAGCAAAGCAGAGGCGTATAGCAGAGCCGAACAAAGCGCACCGCCGCAGCGCCTCATCGCTCGTGGGTCGGCGGCTAGCAGTCCTGGGGTCCCTCGTTGAAGCTGGTGGTGTGGCAGGTCATATCCCCCACCGGGGTCCGACGTTGAAGCTGGTGACTGGGGTAGTCGTCGGGTGATGGCTCGTTGTGGGAGTGCGGTACGTTACTGCTCTGGTTCCTGTGGTGTTAGCCTAGCCCTAGCCTTTAGCTTAACGACTGTTCTTTTTGTACAGGTTCCGGGGCTCAGTGCACCGGGCACCTGCTGCCTTGCCTTGCCTTCTACTTGCCTCAAGGCGTTTTGCTGGAGAACGCTAAACAAATGTGAACGGGACAAACTGTCAACTAAATGAACTGAAAAATGACTTTGCAAATTCTGAACTAACAAGCATAACAGATGACTACTACATTTGGCATCAGAAAATAAACGTGAATATGCTGAATGGAACAATTGCCTCTGCTTCAATGTCAAACGAACCTGTGTAGCCTTTTGGTTAGTTTTATTTATTTTTTTCCGGGTTTATCCCGGTGGCGTTGTTGGTTTCTTTTAGTTTTATTTCTTTACAGCTAATGTTAAGATTAATTTAAACATACACTTTTATTTCTGCTAAATTTAAATTAAGAGTACCCTCGTCTTGCCACACATGTAGATGTAGATTTTCTTGGGACCTTTCATGCACTGCTTGTCTGTGCAGGTAAAGCTTCACTAAGTTCACTGGGAGCACACTTATGTTTGCGTGCTGGACGCTGAGCTCTGAAGCTCATAGTGACCAACACACTAAACAAAGCTCAAAGATGCAAGACAGGGCTGCAGGACAAAAGAGTTAGTGCATTCTCCATAATGTGAGTGAGGAACAAAGGCAGCAGCTTCACCCTGGGCCTCAAGACAACCGTGATGGACCTGATGCAGCAGGAGTTCTAATCACACAGACTCCTGTTACAGTTTTTCTCTATTGGTTTGGCTCATTTTTTGAAACCGAGTGACATTCTCAAAGAGAATTAGTCAACAAAGATTCTGAGAATGTCATCTCAGTTTCAAGAAATGAACCAAACCTATAGAAAAAAAACTCTAATGAAAACAGCTTTAGCTTTTAAAGAGGAATTGTCAAAGCCCAAAATACGCCAAATCTAGAGTCATTCTGTCCCAGGCTGTGACTCCAGCTGTGCTGATTCTTACATTTTCAGTAGCTATTCATTCATTTCTTTAACCTACTACATGAAGACTGGTGCTAAGACAGTTGTGTGCTCTGTAAATGCCTGCAGCAGTGAGAGGGAGCAGCCGTTGCAAAGAACATCTTTGGGCTAAAACAAATGTTAACTGAGACAAACATGAATTCAGAACATGTTTTTCACAGCACAAAGGTTATCAGGGCCAAGGTTACCAATATTTCTTTTGATTTAGAATCTTGAGCTGTCCGGCTCAATGGCTGAATGACCAGAAATTTAGTTCAAATGGGTTATTTACAAAACTCAACAGAATTGTACGGCCCATATCAGCTCTGTTTAGTCTGTGACCCACAAAGAAGAGAAAGTGTGGACACCTTTTGCCTACTACAGTGTTGACGTAGCCTTTGATAAACACAATGTCACTTTTCTGGAGCCACCTGTTCGTCTCCATCACACAGTTGGTGTTCATCTTTACACTGAAAAGTCTCTGTCCTAAAGCTGTTGGCTCTGAGTGCTGCTTTTGAGTGTCTGAGCACATGGCCTTGACCTGTGGTGTTCTCAGGCAGGGCCGGTCCGTGCTAAAAACATTCTAAACAAATGCTTAGGGCCACAACCACTAGGACTGGCCACATGCTTCAATCTATTTTTTAATACATTCAGTTTATGCAGTTAGCCCATAAGAACTGATCCTGTAAACAACTGCACAGCCACAAGTCTCTCTCACTACTTTTTGAAACTTGTTATATTTTTAGTCTGAAAAATTAGACCCACGGTGAACCTGTAGAACTGTAAGAGCCAGCTGTCTGTTGTGTCGGCGGAGGCGCACTTCGTGTAAATGCGCGGTCGTCTGCGCTGCTGTAGCTGTAGCCAATCTCCGCTCTGTGTATCTGCTTCAGCTAGCATAAACGGGCACTGTTTGTTACTGCTTTCGCCCAAACGCACTGTTTATCGCCGTTTGAAATCGCCAAACGTACAGACGAGTTGACCTGCAGCGTGAGCGCGCTCTGGACGTCTCTCCAGGTGAGGATTGCTGCTTTGCCCTCACAATCCTGCAGTGGTGGAACGTAACGAAGTACAAATACTTCGTTACTGTACTTAAGTAAAAAAAATTGTGTATCTGTACTTTATTTAAGTAAATTTTAAGACCTGTGCTTTTTACTTTTACTTCACTATATTTTTACAGCAAATATCTGTACTTTTACTTCGCTACTTTTTGAAACTTGTCTTGTCTTGCGCGTTACATTTTTTGTCTGAAAAACTGGACCCACGCCGAACCTGTCGAACTGCAAGCTGTATGTTGTGTCTGCGGAGGCGCGCCTCGTGAACGCGCGGTCATCTGCGCTGCCGTAGCTGACCTCCGCTCCGTGGATTTGCTTTAGCTTGCGTAAACAGGCACTTTTTTTTTGTTACTGCGTGTGCCCAGAACCCCTTTGAAATCGCCAAACGCACAGACGCTGGGAAAGTTGTGACTTAAGCAGGCTGATTGTGCAAGAGTTGACCTGCAGCATGAGCACGCTCTGGACGTCTCTCCAATCCTGATGCCTTTCTCTTGCAATCTATGAGTTGGACGTACTGGAGCAACATTCGTGTAATACTGTACACTGTGTTTGTCAAAAACGGGGGGAATAGCCTAACCCACGCGCCTACCCATCTTTCGCCTTTTCCCTTTCTCACGCTCAGCTTAGCACATGCAAAAAGGCTACAAAGGTTTTGTGCCATAGTCTGTTAAACATGTCTGCAAATAGACCTAATGTAGGCCTATTGCATGACGTTCAGGCCACATACAGTTAAAGCTGACGAGCACTTGGACCCGACCCGCTCGCACCGCTGTAGCCAACTTCACCTCATTATCATAAACCCACTCTTTACATCAGTAATATGAAACTCAACTGTTGTTGAACCATGAATACAGTATAACATTAGGAGTTTAGCAGAAGCTTCTAGAATAGTAGAATATGATAATGTCATGTCATAAGTCCAGATGATGGGCAAGAGATTTTTTTTTACTCTTAGTAAAAGTGCTACACTGTCCTGCACTGTTTGTTAGTGTTATTAGTAGAAAAAACACTAATAGAAATATCTTAAAGGTCAATTTACACCTTTTCATATTAGTGACTAAATCTATTCACTTTTTTATTACAACAAATAATGCATTGAAACATGCTGATTATAGCTGCCAAACATCTTAAATAGCCTAATATCTGTCTATAATTTTAGATTTTTCTTAGAATTGTATTGTCTGATGCTACTCAAATTAATTGGCCCTTGAGAGATAAATAAAGTTGTCTGAATCTGTATAAAGTGTTGCAATGTCACATTAATTGAACCTAGGCTATTGGTCTGATCTGAATTTCTATTGTGGGTTAAATAGACCTTGTTTTTGTTGTAGACTCAGTTCATAATAGCAAAAACTAATGTAACTAATAGAAAATTTAACACAAATTTAACACTTATCTGTACTTTTATTTAAGTACAAAAAGTGAGTACTTCATCCACCCCTGCAATCCTGATGTTTTTCTCTCACAGTCTATGAGGTGGACAAAGTATACTGGTATACATCACCAGTCCAGGCACAGACACTGCTCCATCAACAACAGCAACAAAAAACAGGAAAATGGTGTCCCGTGTCACCTGTCTCATGGCGCTTTGCTTGCTAGCAGCCATATGTCAGTGCTAGCAGCAAAGCCCAGCCGCCAGCCGAGCCACCAATGTAACGGGTGAGCTTGATGTGAGGCAGAAGAGGCAAATATATTCTTTTGAGGAGGACAAATGTGTCCCTTCGTTTATTAAGCAGTAACCATGAGAGCCCAGGAAGTGTAAAAGGTCAGGTGTCATGTACATGCGCACCAAGAAGACAGCTCAGTCAGTAGTGTTCAAGTCCAAGTCAGTAGTGTTCATGTCCAAGTCAAGTCCCAAGTCAGTAGTGTTCAAGTCCCAAGTCAAGTCCCAAGTCAGTAGTGTTCATGTCCAAGTCAAGTCCCAAGTCAGTAGTGTTCATGTCCAAGTCAAGTCCCAAGTCAGTAGTGTTCAAGTCCCAAGTCAAGTCCCAAGTCAGTAGTGTTCATGTCCAAGTCAAGTCCTAAGTCAGTAGCGTTCATGTCCAAGTCAGTAGTGTTCAAGTCCAAGTCAGTAGTGTTCATGTCTAAGTCAAGTCTCAAGTCAGTAGTGTTCAAGTCCAAGTCAAGTCCCAAGTCAGTAGTGTTCAAGTCCAAGTCAAGTAATAAGTCAGTAGTGTTCAAGTCCAAGTCAGTAGTGTTCAAGTCCCAAGTCAAGTCCTAAGTCAGTAGTGTTCAAGTCCAAGTCAAGTAATAAGTCAGTAGTGTTTAAGTCCAAATCAGTAGTGTTCAAGTCCAAGTCAAGTCAGTAGTGTTCAAGTCCAAGTCAAGTAATAGGTCAGTAGTGTTCAAGTCCAAGTCAGTAGTGTTCAAGTCCCAAGTCAAGTCCTAAGTCAGTAGTGTTCAAGTCCAAGTCAAGTCCCAAGTCAGTAGTGTTCAAGTCCAAGTCAAGTAATAAGTCAGTAGTGTTCAAGTCCAAGTCAAGTCCCAAATCAGTAGTGTTCAAGTCCAAGTCAAGTCCCAAGTCAGTAATGTTCAATTTAATTTTAATTGACCTTTATTTAACCAGGGAAGTCCCACTGAGATTAAGAATCTCTTTTGCAGGGGAGCCCTGGGGGAAGGGTCAGGGGAGGCATTAATGGACATGTTTTTAGTTGTAGGAGGAAACCGGAGTACCCGGAGGAAACCTACGCAGACACGGGGAGAACATGCAAACTCCACATAGAAAGGCCCCGAGTCGACTGGGGATCGAACCCAGAACCTTCTTGCTATGAGGCCAGAGCGCTAACCGCTGCGCCACCGTGTCGCCCTCGTGGCGTTCAAGTCTAAGTCAGTAGTGTTCAAGTCCAAGTCAGTAGTGTTCAAGTCCAAGTCAATACTGTTCAAGTCCAAGTCAGTAGTGTTACAAGTCCAAGTCAAGTCCTAAGTCAGTAGTGTTCAAGTCAGTAGTGTTCATGTCCAAGTCAGTAGTGTTCAAGTCCAAGTCAGTAGTGTTCAAGTCCAAGTCAGTAGTGTTCAAGTCCAAGTCAGTAGTGTTCAAGTCCAAAGTCAGTAGTGTTCAAGTCCAAGTCAGTAGTGTTCAAGTCCAAGTCAGTAGTGTTCATGTCTAAGTCAAGTCTCAAGTCAGTAGTGTTCAAGTCCAAGTCAGTAGTGTTCATGTCTAAGTCAAGTCTCAAGTCAGTAGTGTTCAAGTCCAAGTCAAGTAATAAGTCAGTAGTGTTCAAGTCCAAGTCAGTAGTGTTCAAGTCCCAAGTCAAGTCCTAAGTCAGTAGTGTTCAAGTCCAAGTCAAGTAATAAGTCAGTAGTGTTTAAGTCCAAATCAGTAGTGTTCAAGTCCAAGTCAAGTCAGTAGTGTTCAAGTCCAAGTCAAGTAATAGGTCAGTAGTGTTCAAGTCCAAGTCAGTAGTGTTCAAGTCCCAAGTCAAGTCCTAAGTCAGTAGTGTTCAAGTCCAAGTCAAGTCCCAAGTCAGTAGTGTTCAAGTCCAAGTCAAGTAATAAGTCAGTAGTGTTCAAGTCCAAGTCAAGTCCCAAATCAGTAGTGTTCAAGTCCAAGTCAAGTCCCAAGTCAGTAATGTTCAATTTAATTTTAATTGACCTTTATTTAACCAGGGAAGTCCCACTGAGATTAAGAATCTCTTTTGCAGGGGAGCCCTGGGGGAAGGGTCAGGGGAGGCATTAATGGACATGTTTTTAGTTGTAGGAGGAAACCGGAGTACCCGGAGGAAACCTACGCAGACACGGGGAGAACATGCAAACTCCACATAGAAAGGCCCCGGGTCGACTGGGGATCGAACCCAGAACCTTCTTGCTATGAGGCCAGAGCGCTAACCGCTGCGCCACCGTGTCGCCCTCGTGGCGTTCAAGTCTAAGTCAGTAGTGTTCAAGTCCAAGTCAGTAGTGTTCAAGTCCAAGTCAATACTGTTCAAGTCCAAGTCAGTAGTGTTACAAGTCCAAGTCAAGTCCTAAGTCAGTAGTGTTCAAGTCAGTAGTGTTCATGTCCAAGTCAGTAGTGTTCAAGTCCAAGTCAAGTCCCAAGTCATGAAATTGATGACTCGAGTTCAAGTCATATAATGTGTGACCGGCTTAAACAGGGATGTCATGTCTGAAAATTCTCTGTCACTTCTCAGACAGACCTGACACATAAGGAATAGAAACTCAATATTTCCTCATCTTCATTATTACACCGTCATTATCAAGAGTATTATTTATTTATTTTTTTATTTGACGTTTTAGTCAAATGTTCTTTTTCAGTTGGTTGTGTCAATAGTCATGTGAAACAGGCTGACGTGGTTGGTGCAGAAAAAAACAGCCTGAGGAGCAGGCCACACGGCATAAAAACTCCGCTCACTGAGCTCAGGACCAGAAGTTCTCCGCTGACACCATGAAGATCGCTGTACTGCTCCTGCTGCTCGTGCAGCTCCAGGCGCTCCAGGTGTTATGCTCGAATAAATTTTTTGATAGACATGTAAGAAAAAGATATTGCCATGGTGGGAAGCTCATCGTTTGGGTCTCTAACGTGGAACTAGATAAGAAGGTCTACTGGGACTACTCTGGTGCTCCCGACCTCTATGTGCTGGTGAGATCTATCTATCTATCTATCTATCTATCTATCTATCTATCTATCTATCTATCTATCTATCTATCTATCTATCTATCTATCTATCTATCTATCTATCTGTACATCTATCTGTACATCTATCTATCTATCCATCTCTCTCTCTCTCTCTCTCTCTCTTTCTCTCTCTCTCTCTCTCTCTCACAACCTTGTTCTTCTTGTCTCTGTTGCAGGCAAAGTATGACGGAAAATTACTCGGAAAATCCTCGTTAAAATACGGCCACAAAGTAAAGTTTGACCACAAGTTTACAATTGACAAATACGATAAAATGAAAGTTCTGCAACTGTCCTTGTTCGATGCAAACGGTCCGTTTCATAGAGATTGGAATGTCCTCACATGTACACATGGTGGTCTCTATGCCACCGACGAAAAAGTAAAAGCAGGTTGTGAATACGAGAATGGTTGGTTTCAATATGAAGTCAGGTGCTAAAAAAAATCAGACTGGCTGATAAAATGTTAACGTATCACTGTGGTTTGGAGCCTTCTCTGTGTAGGTGGTTTTTAAAGGAATGATGAATACAACTAGGTCATTATTAATAAGACAATAAGTTCTGCTCTAATACCACTCAATTCCTTCTCTAGTCCCAACGTATGGTCATTAGTTTGATTTGAAGTCAGTCTAAAATCAATAAATCTTCTTAGATCACACATAATAAAGCTAAACAAATTTGAAGAATAATCCGAGTGGCCGGACCGTTCTCCATCTCTGAACACCGACCGTCATCACCTGAAGTGTCTTGCCCGAGGACACCACACCAGGACGCAGTGGCCGGACCGTTCTCCATCTCTGAACACCGACCGTCATCACCTGAAGTGTCTTGCCCGAGGACACCACACCAGGACGCAGTGGCCGGACCGTTCTCCATCTCTGAACACCGACCGTCATCACCTGAAGTGTCTTGCCCGAGGACACCACACCAGGACGCAGTGGCCGGACCGTTCTCCATCTCTGAACACCGACCGTCATCACCTGAAGTGTCTTGCCCGAGGACACCACACCAGGCCGTTTGTCCATGAACCACACACTGCTGATGTCTTTCTAAACCATTTGCTGTTGCTGTTGACTTTTGAAACCGTCTGTAATACAAGATGACTTCATGTCCACTTTGTCCTCTAAAGCATCAAAGAAATAAAACCTTGCATCATAAACATGTGTTTGTTGTTTGTTTGTTGTTTACAGTTTTTCTTAGTTGGTTTGGCTCATTTCTTGAAACTGAGTTTCTCATTTGGCCAGGGGCGTTTCAAGCTTCTCAGAAGTGTGGGTGTCAAGATTTGTATCTATATAAGAGGGAGAGAGATAGATAGATAGATAGATAGATAGATAGATAGATAGATAGATAGATAGATAGATAGATAGATAGATAGATAGATAGATAGATTCATGCGTGATTGGTGTGAAGGGAGAGATGAATACCATAACAGTTTTAATATTTTTTCCAAAGTAATAAATTATCAAATTTAAATAATAATAATCATAATAGTAATAATAATAAACTGCAATAATTAATCTTGTTTTAACAACGAACATTAATCTTTTATAACACTTGTAATAGTATTAAACAGTAATTAATCAAACTTGTATTAATAAATAATTCATCAGCAGAAACAGCTAAAATGTTGTATGCAATCAAGCATGTAGTATATATAGTAGTAGTAGTAGTAGTAGTAGTAGTAGTTTATTTGCCATTTGCAGTTAAAAACCACATTGGAAAAGACAGTGCAAAAGAAGCTCAGTGCTCATAGACATGACAACCAAACAAACAATTAACACAGACATAACTGACACAATGACACTGTAAAATCAGTAAAAGAATCAATCAAAAAAGTACTTTTTTTTTTTAAAAGTTAAAATTAAAAAGTGCTTAAGTAAACAGATTTAAGGTGGCTAATCTAAAGTGCAACAGCCCGCGGAAAAGAAGCTCCTGGCGTGGCGTGCAGACCTACATCTAATAGAGCGATACCTCCGCCCTGAAGGAAGCAGCTCAAACTTTTCCCTTCCAGGGTGAGAGGGATCGTTAGTGATCTGAAGAGCTCGGTTTAAAAGTCTGCTTTTATAGAGAGTCTCCAGCACAGGCAGGTCTTCATGCACAGTTCTCCTGGCTGAACGTACCACTTTGTAAAGAGCTCTCTTTTCTTTCTCTGTGATGTTTCCGAACCACACGGTGACAGAGCTCACAAGAAGACTTTCAATGGTGCAGCGATAAAAGTTCAATTCTTGAACTTGGTGAATTCTCCAAGTTTCAATATGAATCAAATAGAGCCCAGTTTTCAACAGTTATCTTCACAAACTTAAACCTATAGTCAGAACAACAAAAGGTCAATCAACATTAAAATTTCAACTTAAAGTGCCCATGACAGGTTGAACTCATTTCACAAAGACATAGTTAAGATCATTAAGGTTTTACTAAACATTTTTCAAATTTCATTTCAGTTTGGCCATTTTTTAGCATTAAAAATGTACTTCCTGTTCATCAGTGATGACATCACATTAGGTAGTTGCCTAGTAACTATTTAATAAATTAAGCCTAAACTCTTCAAATGTAACTTTTTTTTTTTTTTTCACTTGAGCCATAAAAATCCACTAGAACTCACTTTTTTGGTAAACATGTGTTTACAGAGCCATAAAAATCGGTTTCTTGTGAGAAAATTGAAAATGTCTTTGTCTCTCTAGTGTGATGTCATCAGTTTAGAACTCTGCTCTACTTGCTGGTATTTTCAACATTATTTCACATTTTTCTCCACAAACTTGTTCTTGGTTAACGTAAAACTATCATTTATAATTACAACAAGTATTAATCTACCAAACTAAATCAAAATTTGACAAAAAAATTCAAACCTGTCATACGCACTTTAAAAGAACCCAAAGATGCCCAACCTGGTGTCTTTGCAAGATATAAACTGCTGGGCAAGGGTTTGTCAGTTCACTTTGTCTAGTTTGTCTTTATGGACATGACACACAGCTAGACTATTCAGTCTGGTTTGGCTCATGGTGCTTCGGAGCCAGGTTTTCAGTCTCCACAGGCAGCTAAAACTTCTCTGACTCAGCCGAAGCCACTGGCACCACAAAAAGAAGGCGAACATAATAAATGGGTATTTCATGCTAAGCTGGACTTTCAAAGCGTCTGGCTGGATTTCAGGATATTGATCTACAACACTTGTCAGGTGTCCTGTCAACAGCGCAGCCTCCAAATCTCTCAGCATCACCAGTCCTTCCTGCTCAAATCTGTGCATAAATTCCACTGTGTCTAGGACTTGATCAACTTCAGACCTGTAGTAGGCAGTAGGGGAGGCTTGAATATGAGCTGGAGCACTACCTGTGAAGTGCTGAGGTGGAACATGAGCACGAGGAGGGGCAATGGGCTTAAGTTGGAGCGTCTCACACATGCTAGATGCCTTTTGAAAAAGAACTTGGAGGCTTTCAGTTTCTTTTTTTCCCAAAGCTTAAAATCTAAAATTACCAGGTATTTTACCATGAACCATTATACTAACTATACAATACTGTAGCACAAGAGGGGGAATAGGTTTTCCTAAGGGAACTTGTGCAAGTGGTGGAGGACCAAACTGCAGTCACTGTGTAACAAATTGTTATTATTGCAGCAAGTTTTTTGGTTAAACAAATAATGACACATGCTCCATGGCCAGGTCTATATATATATATATATATATATATATATATATATATATATATTAGAGCTGGGCAAGTTAACGCGTTATCGCGGCATTTAATCCCGATTAAATATTTTGTTGGCGTTAACGCAGGTCACGTGATTGAAAGAGCCCGCACTGCTGCAGCTGCGCTCCTTTTCTCCTCCTCGCTCTCATAAACAGTCCAAAACAGGATCTGCTTCGTTGCTGCAGCGCTTTAAATACAAGGAAGTGAGCTCTGCTGTACTGACAGCGGGACAGAGACGAGTCTGAGCTTCGTCTGAGTGTTTAAAGGGCCCATCTCATGCAAAATCAACTTTTCAGAGGTTTCTACCTTTAAAAGTGATGTATGGGCCTTGTACAAGCCGCCGAAGTGGTTTTAAGAATGATCTGGCCGGTTTTGAACAAACTGTGGTGTATTTCTGCAGCTCTCCCAAATGACAATGAACGAGAGCTTGCTACTCCGATGACGCGGCCAGCTCCTCCTATGACGCGTTTGACGTACCAGGAAGCGCTGCGCACCCGCCCCCCTCCCCCGCTCCCCTCCGCTCCCCCTCCACCTCCACTGCGCTCACCTTGCACACACCGTGCCGCGTCTGTACAGGTCTGCTGTTCAACGTTATTTACCTTTATTTGTGGCTTTAAACACGCTTTTTTGAAACCACGTCCTCAGTGTATTTAGTGATGGTAAGTCGAAATTATTTGGCATGCCAACAGAAGAAGTAAGACGTTGTATTGTGGCTGGAGTTTATTTCTGGGTACCTAAAACTAAAAGGTCCCCGAGAATATGTTTGTTTGATAGCAACACTTCACTGAAGACTGTTTTGAGAACTCTGGGTAAATGAAAGCTGGAATTACAACGAAGCAGACGCTGAATAAGGATGCTGTCTCAACGATACAAGGGCCCAGTGATGGCGATCCTACACCTGTGAGTTTACTGCTAGTATCTACCACTGATAACTAAAACCAAGCTGCAGTGTTTAGTCTAAAATATTTTCCAATATATTGTTTCAATGTGCATGCCATCCCCATACGTGTTTTAGTTTGACACACGTTACGTTGTCCTACAGTACATTGATACCAACAATAATCTTTGGGCATCATTTTATTCTAGTGAGTTGTCTTCAGTGCTTCTCCAAAAAAACAAAATACATCTTACATTTTACACCTCAGTAGTGGTAACCTAACCTGTACAGATTATGACCTAATCTAATCTAACATTATAATATGATTCAAGTTTCAATTTTGCCTTCTGCAAACTTGTTTTAACAACTTTGTGGTTGTGTACTTGAATATAATATCAATTAATAATGTCTTACTATCATAAATTATATCTAACTTCAATTGAGAAAAGTTTAATATATGAAATCATAAACATTTTCGTTTTTTTCTTAGAGAACATCCCCAAAACCTGTGAGTCAGGAACAGGAAATCCAAGTGCTCTATTCCAACCCCTGAGCACTGATACATCTAGGTCTGTGTCTACAAGAACTGCTTCCACACAGCTGTCAGCTGGAAACCTACAGTCACACACTGGCAGAAGTAAAGGTACATTTTCACAGTCACACAGAACAATTATTGTCATGATTTATATTTTATAAGTTAATAAAAAATTTGAACTACAAAAATCTTAGTTACCTAATGTAACTGTAGTTCTATGAGTATGTGCGTAGCCCTCTACGGGCTTCGCTATTGGCTAGTCCACTCCTAGGCCCCGCCTAGCCCTGAGAAAAAAATATCCACCTGCTCCAATCATGTGAGGATCCCGTGAACCCCCGGGACCCTATAAAAGCCTTGCCCCGCCCTTAGACGCCCTCTTTACCCTCAGAGAAGAAAGGCCAGGGCTGATGGGCCCGAAGGTAGAGGGCTACGCACATACTCATAGAACTACAGTTACATTAGGTAGCTAAGATTTCTATGTCGTATGTGCTACGCCCTCTACGGGCTTCGCTATTGGCTAACATCTACGCGAAGGCCGTTGGAAGACTGTACTCCCATCAGGCCTGGCGTAACATGATTGGAGCATGCTCAAGACACATCAAACCAACATGGTCTGAGCGCTCAAGCACAAAAAAGGCAGAGACACGGGCCGCTCCTACCAAGGACGCCCAATTGTGTCCCGCAACCACAGGGCACAGAGTCGTCTCATTCAAGAGCGACTAAGCCTGTGCCAACAATAAGGGGGTGTGCCAAGCCGCCTAAATCAATAGCGCCTACACACCCACCCAACTAGGGGCGCCAACGATCAGTGTCCCCAGGACAAAATTAGCAGGATACCAGGCCGCCTCTCTCAAGAGCACCTGTACCTGCTTCCGACGAAAGAAAGAGAAGAAGGATGTGCATAGGCCGCCTCTTCAAGAGCACCGGCACATCCACCCAAGGATAAAGTTTTTCAAAAGTAAACTCTAATTGAAGGCCTTCACCCACTCTGATGAGGAAATAGGCCACTCCCGTCCAAACACAAGGAAGGGCACATCACACTTAGGCACGAGCAACGCTCAATACCGAGTGAGCGACCGACCCGGTCGCAACGTCCAACAAATACGATTGGACAAAGGTAGAAGACGATGACCAGGATGCAGCCAAACAAATGTCCTCCACCGAAACGCCTTGCAAAAGCGCCGTGGACGCTGCCACACTTCGCGTTGAATGGGCCCGCAACCCCGCAGGGGAAAGCTGGCCCTGCGCCTCATATGCCATGTGCACTGCCCGACATATCCAGTAAGCTAAGCGCTGAGATGAAAGAGGGGCGCCACGAGACCTTGCACCAAACGCCACAAACAACTGATCCGTGCACCGGAAACCGGCAGTGCGCTCAATGTAGCGGCGCAGGGCCCTGACCGGACATAAAAGATGGCGCCGAGCATCCAACTCTGAAGAGTGTGGTGGAGGAAAGAAAGGTCTGATCCTGATGACCCTTGACCTAAAGGCCGATGTACGACCTTCGATAAAAAGGCCGGGTTAGGCCACAGCTCCAACAGGCCATCCTCCGCACCAAAGGACAGACATGTGGGGTGCACGGAAAGAGCACACAGATCCCCCGCTCGCTTGGCGGAAGCCAGTGCCAAAAGAATAGCTGTCTTGATGGACAGACAGTCCATCTCCGCCCGCTCCAGAGGTTCAAAGGGGGGCCCCGACAACCCGTCCAGAACCACCTGAAGCTCCCAACAAGGGGGCGCCCGCCTGAGGGGTGGTCTAGATCTCAAAGCCCTACGTAAAAATCGTTTAACCAACGGATGAGTGCGGGCAGTGTAGCCCGCGAAACCCCTGTGGCCCGTCACAATAGCTGAGGCAAACACAGCTAACGTTGACGCCGCTCTACCCTTCTCCAACAGGTCCTGGAGAAATTCCAGTACACCCTAGACAGGACAGGAGACTGGGTCCAGGCCCCTCTCACTGCACCACGATGAGAAGAGACGCCATCGGGAGGAATATGCCCTAATAGTGGATGGGGCCCGAGCACCCTGAATGGTGTCCACTACGGGCGACGGGAGCCCTAAGCCTAATAGGTTGGTCCTTTCAACCTCCAAACCATGAGCCTGTGGCCCAGTACGGGCCGCGAGCGCAATGCCCCCCGGCTTGCACTAGCGACCTGAGTCGGTTCGGGAGTGCCCAAGGGCCCTGTACCGCCAGCTCCACCAGACTCGGAAACCATCTGGCATTCGGGCTGTTGGGTGCTATCACCACCACCGATAGGCCCTCCTGCCGGATCCTCTGCAACAGTGGTAACATGAGGTGTAGAGGGGGAAAGGCATACAGCAGACCTGCGGGCCACTGGTTGTGGGCCAGAGCGTCCACCCCCAAGGGAGGCTCGTCTGTGGACCTGAGCGAGAACCAGAGTGGGCACTGTGCGTTCTCTGCACTGGCGAAAAGGTCGGCCACTGGACGGCCGAACCTGCTCCAAACTTCTCGGGCGACATCCGGGGCCAGACCCCACTCGTCGCGGGGAGGGCCCCCCTGGACATCCTGTCGGCGCCTACGTTGAGCACGCCGGGAACGTACCGAGCTCTCAGAGAGGCCAGGTGACTGGTGGCCCACAATATGATCTCCATTGTCAGATTGTGGAGTCGAGGAGACCTGACTCCCCCCTGACGGTTCAGGTAAGACGCTACCGTGGAGTTGTCCGACCTTACCATGACATGGGCCCCCTCCAGCTGATCCGAGAAGTGGAGGAGGACCCGTCTCACCGCCTCCATTTCCAACAGATTGATGTGACATCTCGGGCCGGACCAGACACCGCCCACGGAGCTTTGACCGAGAACGCCTCCCCAGCCTGTGAGTGAGGCGTCCGTGAACACCTCCGTGTGGAATGGTACACATCCCAGAGGAACCCCCCTGGACAGGAGACCGGGGGTGAGCCAATACTGAATGTCTACCCGAGCCGCTGTCGAGGCACACACAATTTTGCCCTTGTCCAGGGTCGGATGGAGTCTGAGGCGAGAAAACCAGCGTTGGAGGCGCCGCATGTGCAGCAGACCCAGCCGCACCACCGGGTGAGCTGCCACCATCATGCCCAGTAGGGACATGATCTGACGTGCCGGAACCAGAGGGGACCCCAACACTCGTTGCCCCATCTGCGTGAGAGCGAAGCTCCTCCCTGCCGAGAGAGAGGCCCGCATGGACTGGGAGTCCAAATGTAGGCCCAGGTAGAGTGCGCTCTGAGCAGGCTGAAGCGAGCTCTTCTCCCGGTTGACCACAAATCCCAACCGAGAAATGTGCCTCAGCACTGACCCCGTGTGTTCCTCCGCGTCCTGACGAGAAGCGGCCAGGATGAGCCAGTCGTCTATGTACGTGAGAATCCTGATGCCCTGGCGGCGCAGGGGCTCCAGAGCCGCTTCCGCGCATTTGGAGAAGGTGCGCGGAGCCAGTGTGTAGCCGAAAGGGAGGCGACAGTATTCATACTGCTCCTCGCCTATGGCAAAGCGTAGAAATTTTCTGTGTTCGGGGACGATAGGCACGTGAAAGTAAGCGTCTGTAAGATCTATGGAGGTCATCCAATCTCCCGGTCTGACGCACTCCAAGAGCTGCTTGGTCGTGAGCATACGAAACGAGCGAGTAACAATGTGCTCGTTGAGCAGGCGAAGATCGAGAATGGGGCGCGCACCTCCGCTTTTCTTTGGAACCAGAAAATACGGGGAATAGAGCCCTTTGTGCGCGTCCTCGGCGCTCACTGCGGCCACCGCGCCCCGGTGAAGCAACGAAGAAACCTCCACACACAGTGCCTCGGTCTCTCCTGGGTTGGCCCACTGCGTGATCAAAATAACCCGAAAAGGCGGAGGCTTCCTTGCAAACTGAAGTGCATAGCCTCTCCGAAGCGTCCTTTCCAGCCACGGCTCGGATAGCAGCCCCAGCTCTTTCCAAACGTGGTAGAAATCCGTCAGCGGACGCACTCGTGGTCCTGTGGGGGGCAGAGAGCCAGGCACGGCCACCAGACGCGCTCTCCGACACCGACTGGGGGCCCGCTCGAAAGGGCGGAGAAGCCTGACGCGCTCTCAGCACCGTGGAACGCAAGCTTTCCAAGCGTCTGACCCGTGGTCCTGAACGCACTGATGGCTCTGCTGCTGGGGTAAATTTGGTCCTCTTCACTGGCCGTGGTTCGTCCGCGGCGCGGTGAGTAAGATCCCCGGAGTTACGCTTAGTAGCCCTAGTTCCACAGGGGTCTTCACACATGTGACACCCTGGTGTGAACACGCTACACACACATTACAGGAGTCTTCATGTGTGTGATTGTGTTACACACTCCTTGTGTAAACACACTACACACATACAGGTGTCTTCACGTGTGTGATACTCCTGGTGTGAACACGCTACACACATACAGGTGTCTTAACATGTGTGATTGTGTTACACGCTCCGTGTGTGAGCACGCTACACACACATAGGGGTGTCTTCACATGTGTAACGGTGTGACACACTCCTTGTGTGAACACGCTACACACACATTACATGAGTCTTCACACGTGTAACTGTGTACTGCACTCCTGGTGCAAACACACTACACACATTACAGATGGAAAGTCTAACATGTGTGCAACACATATAACAGCTGGAATAGATCTGTACACGCAGAATAAAAATAGTGACTGCGTAACACACTTCTTGTGCAAATACGTCACTTATGTTGCAGAGACAGAAGACGTTGGATACGCGACTGTGAACACACCTCTAATGCGAACACGCTACTCACTTTGCAGTGGGAACAGGCTGAACACGTGTAACTGTGTAACACACTTCTTGTGGGAACACGCCACTTTCTTTGCAGTGTTAACATGTTGGACATGTGACTGTGTAGTACACCTCTACTGCAAACACGCCACGCACCTTGTAGTGGGAACAGGCTTGACAGAAATACCTGTGTAACACCTCTCTAGTGCAAACACGCCACTCATCTTGGAATGGGGACAAGTTGGACAAATGACTATGTAACACACCCCTAGTGTGCACACGCCACCCAACTTGTAGTGGAAACAGGCTGGACACACATGCCTGAGTAACACTTCTAGTGTGAGTACGCCACTCACCTTGCAGTGGGAACAGGTTAGACATGTGATTGTGTAGCGCACCTCTAGTGCGAACACACCACTCCCATGCAATGGGAACAGGTTGGACATGTGACTGTGTAGTACATCTCTAGTGCAAACACGCCAGTCACCTTGCAGTGGGTTGAACAGGTTGAACACATGATGTGTAATATAGTGTGGACACACCACTGACCTTGTAGTGAAACAGGTTGCACACATGATTGTGTAATACTAGTGCTAACACGCCACTGACCTTGCAGTGGAACAAGTTGCACACGTGATTGTGTAATACTAGTGCGAACATGCCACTGACCTAGCAGTGAAGCATGTTGCACATGTGATTATGTAACACACTCCTGGCATGAAACACTACACACAGGTCTATGTACAATGGCATGTCTGTTACATAGAACCATAGTCACGTTCAGGTACCGGCCGACAAAAGGAGTCTCTGGGGACAGCTTCGCGCAGCTCCAAACCAACATAAGGATCCGGTCCAATGAGCACTTGACCGGAGGCTAGCTAACACAACAACCTGTGTTGTAGTAAGCTCATACAAACACTAGGACCCAATCTAACGGTACCTTTGTGACTTGTGCTTTAACTAGCATCAGGGGAGGCCGTCCTCCTCACAACAACTGCATCCGGCGCTGTCACCGTCATGGCGCTGAAAAGAAAAACAGCCGGAGGCGCGCGGAGTTTCCGCTCAATCCTACTGAACAGGTCCGCTGAGGGGATGGCCGCCTCAAACACTCGCGCCGCTGGACCCGGGCCAGGGCTCCGAGGAGGCAGAATCGCCGAGCCGCCCCCGCGCTCTCGTCCCTCTCCCGGAGAAACACACGCCAGAGCACCACCGGACCCATCCATGCGGGGCTCCAGGAAGGCAGCTCCATAAACCGCAGTCATGCTTCCCTCTCTGTGAGAAAACACGCCGGGCGCCAGGGGACTCGGGCCGGGGAAGCAGCTCCACCAGCCGCGGTCATGCTTCCCTCTCTGTGAGAAGACACGCCGGGACTCGGGCCTCGAGTGATTCAGCCAGGATACAGCCATGCTGTGAGCTGCAGTTCTCCCCTCTGTGAGAGTGCTGCTCCGCGGGAGCCATGGAGGAGCCTCAGTAAAATGGCGCGGCCAACTCGGACAGAGGAAACGCTGATACGTCCGTCTTCAAGATATAATTCCAATTTGTGAGTCAGGCCCAGACGGTGGACCCGGGCTCACAGGGGAGACTGGTTTCAAAAAGCCAGAGCGGCGCGTTCTCTCCTCCCTGAGGAGAGAAACGCACGCTTGGCATTGAGCGCCCTCAGAAAAATGGCGCCAACCCAGGCAGAAGAAGCAGCGCTGATGGTCGTCTTCAGGAAGAAGCCGAGTCCCGCAGCCGTCGCACTCCCGCCCGACGCCGGAAGGCGAAGAGATTCTCGGGCGGGGATCGTTCAACGACGGTGAGTCCATCTTGATTTTCTGTCTTCAGTGGAACGAAAGTTCTCTCAGGTGCTGAGTGGTAAAGAGGGCGTCTAAGGGCGGGGCAAGGCTTTTATAGGGTCCCGGGGGTTCACGGGATCCTCGTAGGATTGGAGCAGGTGGATATTTTTTTCTCAGGGCTAGGCGGGGCCTAGGAGTGGACTAGCCAATAGCGAAGCCCGTAGAGGGCATAGCACATACGACATAGAACTATTTACATATATGGTGCTTCTTGGAGGAGTTTAGATCCCATACAAGCCAGCAGTCTGAAGTGTCTGGGTATAAGAAAGATCAATCTGTATTATGAAGTCTGGCATCTTGAGAAAGGTAACTATTTTACTTACTACTTATTAGACTACTAATACTATTAAAACATGTCTAATAATATGTAAATGTGTTAATCTGCCAGCAATCGAGAACCATATACACTGGGTGGCATCTTCCTCAACATCAGGCCAAGAGAAATTTACCAAATACAAGCTGCTTATAAACCACATCCAAGGTCATCCAGACAGAATTTACAGAGATACAAGCAAGTTGTTTCTGCCTGGTTTGTGACATTTATTTACCATCTTACTATGTGACACCATACTAAGCTTTTCAATATTTTTGTATTCTTGTTTTTTTATTCAGAGAGTTTTGGCAGAAGGTGGAGAAGCTGCTGGTAAACAAATAAGTGCTCGAAGAACTGTAACTACCAAACCTCTTCACTAGAAGTCTGTTGTGCAGGTAAGGAGGCATACATTATCTTTTTCTTAAAACATTTTCTGAACATCTTTAGTGAACATGTTATACTCAATATATTGTTCATGTTTTTATACTATACATGGCAGGAACACACTTTAATGAAGATGCAAAATGTGAGCAAGCCACATCAGGAGAGTCTTTATTAAAAGTATCATATCCAAAAAACAGAAAAGGCAAAGCTACGGCTAAAAGACTTTTATAAATATATATTATCCCAAGTATGTTAAATAACAAAAACATAAATAAAAAATATAACTATGTACATTTTAGGAGATGTCTCATCTTCACTGAGGTTTTCCCTGACCCTAGAAGATTTGTTGACCAGAAGACTTCAGCGCACAGTTGGAGAAGGCTTCAAAAGAAGCAGCAGGCAGACGTGACTGTGATGGAGGAAGCACAGGTACTGCCCGCCAGGATCTGGATGCTCCGAGTGTTTCTGGAGTACAGCAGTGTTTCTGGAGATTCAGATATAGGTGACTATCAGAATCAGTCACCTATATCTGAATCAGCTCCCTGCTCATGTCAAAGAAGCTGACACAGTCTCTACATTTAAGATTAGGCTCAAAACGTTCCTCTTCGGATTAGCTTATGGTCAGGTCAGTTAGGAACAGACTCTAAACCCATAGTTCTAGTCAGGCTGCCCTAGGAGCAAATATACTGGGGAAAGTATGGCAACTTGAGCACTATCCTCTAACTTCTGCCTTTCTTGTAAAGAATATTAAACTACAGTTCATCTCTAGTCTGTTCTTTGCTATTCACTCGTTGTCCCCTGTCCCACTCCCCTCTCGGGGAGTGTAACTGTTTCAGATGCGGCTGTTCCAGTGACGTGGGCCAGACCACTGATGCCTGGACCTCCGCCCCACCTTCCTCTCCAGGATTGGCCTGTCCTGGTCCTGCTAGACGAGTCGTTTCCCTCTGCTTTGGACTCTGGCTCTACAAACATAAACTCTATAACTTTAGCCTTAGTTACATCTACAGCCTGTCCGTCCATGGGAGTGGAACCCTTCTTCACTGTGGTTCTCCTCCAGGTTTCTCTTTTTCCCTAAAGGTGCTTTCAGACCAAACGCGACCACGCGAACACTTTCAATGTTATGTCTATGTGTAGGCGCGATTTCGCACGACCAGAGCGGCGCGGAGAGTCTACTACGACCGGCGCGAGCGTTTAAGGGCAGACGGGCGTCTAATAAGCGCGACCAACATGTGAAGAGCAAAGTGACAGTGTTAACGACCAGTACTACAGCTGGAAGGCTCGTGCAGACATGGACAAGAGAACTAATCCTCTTGGTATCAGCCCCATACACCACTGTCTCTTAACTATGTCAAATAAGCCCTGTGTTCTCCATTCACATCGCTCATTTCGTTGCTCTGATTGGCGGCACATGAGGACGCTCCTCCGCTGACAGACACATACACATGAATGGGATTTCAGGCGAAATTTGCCATTCATCGCCTCCTATCTACACGGGCCATGAGGGCGGACGAGCGTCCATGCGCGAGGCGCGAGCAAGTGACAGTACGTTGTTCAAAACGACCAGTACTACGACTTTAACATGTTCAGGCTTCTAAGTTATGAACTTATTTTTACCAAAAGCTGCACAAACATAAAAAAACACATAACATGTATGACTGGGACTTACCCTGTGGCTCCACAAAACAAAAAAAGATCGTATTTAGAAACTTTAGTCCAGGGATTCTTCTCGTTTGTACATCCTGTGCTGTCAGTGTTTATAATTCATAAAACTCCTCGATTCTGGCAAAAACAAGCGGCTCTTTTGGCCAAATAAACTTTATATCCACAGCAAAATAAACGCGATGTCCGAGACAAAAATAGCCTGCTCATTCGACTGAACCGGATTTATATACTGTCATTCCATAGATTGACACAGTATATCTTGTGGCGCATGTGTAAAGCGCAGGGTTGGGACACCAGAGTCCGAGGCTCAATTCCCACACGGGCAAAATTTAATTGTCTTTTTTTTCTGCACTTATGCATATATTAAATTAAAATATAGTGTTTGTTTTGTGTTTTAAAACGATAATACAATGTGTTTGTACAGAAAATAGGATTCTTAAAGTTTAAGATTGGCATATCAGCTACAGATACAAATGTCTTTATTAGCTGTTTTGTGGCCTGGGGTCGAACTCGCGCACCCGCGGACTCTTCACACCAGAGTCCAATGCGTTATCCACTCGACCACTTCACATCAGACTTGCATGGCACTCTAAAATGGAGAGTCACAGATGCCGTGGCTGCATGAACACGCCGCGGTTTGAAAGCTGCAAGTTGGTCGCGCGAGAAACGCGACTAATTTCGAATATATAAGCGGCCACCGCGGGGCGTCTGACGCGAGTTGACGCCTCCGGTCTGAAAGCACCTTTAGGGTTTTTTTGAGTTTTTCCTTGCCGAGAAGGAGGGTCTAAGGACAGGGGATGCTCTGGACAATCATTCATCTGCTCTACTAATAATCTGCTTTGACATGCCTGATCAATTGTTTCATTGAATGTGTATTGTTTTATTTTGATTTCCTATTATTCATATTTGCTAAAATTAATAATCTTGGGAAGTCCTCAGAGACGACTGTTGTTGTGATTTTGGGCTATAGGGATGTTCGCCGAGCCGACAGATGACGTCAAATTGGTTGGCAAAACCAGCTAGCTTCCGGCTAGCTCTTATTGCTTTTCCCATTGAAGAAATTAAAAGCTTTCTTTTTGGTGTAGGCTTTTTCTGAACACGGTAGGAACTCTATGGATTGCTCTTATCAAACCTGTTGGCTCACCGAGTCACACAGCAAGAGACAAACACAGTCTTTTTTCGTGTTTGTTCAGCTTGCCGCCAATATGTTTTAACTACTTCTGCCAACCAGCGCGTCACGTGATCGCCATTTTGACGTCACAGCGAACATCCCTATACAAAAATAAATTGATTTGATTTGATTTGATATGATTGTACACACATGACCTTGCCATGTGATCTGTTACTATAAATAAAGATTGCTACACACCTGTGAATGTGACATGACCTGAAGAAGACTATTGTTGAAAAGCATTAGCACTGAACAAATAAATTGATCAGCAAATACATCGAAGTGCCTCAAATCTCTCTTTACTACTCCAGTAAGCAGACAAACATGTTTGAGAATGTTATAGCTACAATGTTATCAAGATTTAATTTTCATAAATATTTTGTTGTCAGTCCAAAATAAAGTTTTCAGTACTTACTCTTGTGTTCATCCTCTAATCTGTCCAGAGCCAGCATGGTAAATTGTAGTGCATATGTTCAGACAGTTCACAGTGAAGCCAGGATGGAGTGGCTTGATGATGGAATTGGCATCCGGTTGATTATCTACACATGAAAGATAACATGTTTTAGTCATTTTGATTATAGCTGTAAGCTAGAATATGGTACAAGCATCTCTGCCTTTGTGCATTGTTTTTAATAAACATTACCTTTACTTATCTACAGTTCTGATTTTTTTCAGTGTTATGCACTAAGGGACAAATCTTCAATTTCACATCATGCTATATCAAATGTTGCCAAATGCATTTTGATAAATAAATTACCACAGCTGTGTTGTTGTTATTATTAGCATCATAATACTTGTGCAAAACATTGTGGTAATGTAGACAATTACTGTGTCTATATAAAAAATAAGATGAATACAAAAACAAAAAGTCAAACTACAGTGAAAACAACACACGTGAAGAGAGACCGAACTATAGTAAACAGTATATAAATATATTTGTAGCACATTTCATACAGGGTTGGTATGTGTTTTGTTAGTAATATTAGTTTCAAAACTATAAAGTATTACCTTCGAAATGTCCTGGCCTCCGTTTCTGTGGACCTCGCTTGCCATTTCCCACATGAACATCTAAACAAAAGCGATAGCATAAGCCAGGGGTGCTCAATACGTCGATCGCGAGCTACCGGTAGCTCTCGGAGGCAGGAAGAGTCGATCGCGAAGCCCTGCCTGGTTATGTGAAGTTTAGTGTCTTTTGTACAAATGAACAGAATAATGCGCTGATGTGATCCACTGTGAGCTACAAAAGCGCGAGTCTTTTTTATGACCGCTTGAGCGGGACAGCTTGTTTTGAGGTTCTATTATGCATTTTCGCCTGTTCTGCTTTTGGCACGGTGCCCGTTTTGCTTTTGGCACGGTGGCCGTTCTGCTGCGCGCTCCACATCCAGCCGCGGGGGACACGGAACGCACGGGCTCCGGAGCCGAGACTCACGAGTATACACGCGCTCCACATCCAACCGCGGGGACACAGAACGCACGGGGGTCCAGAGCCGAGACTCACGAGTATACACGCGCTCCACATCCAACCGCGGGGACACAGAACGCACGGGGGTCCGGAGCCGAGACTCACGAGTATACACGCGCTCCACATCCAACCGCGGGGACACAGAACGCACGGGGGTCCGGAGCCGAGACTCACGAGTATACACGCGCTCCACATCCAACCGCGGGGACACAGAACGCACGGGGGTCCAGAGCCGAGACTCACGAGTATACACGCGCTCCACATCCAACCGCGGGGACACAGAACGCACGGGGTCCAGAGCCGAGACTCACGAGTATACACGCGCTCCACATCCAACCGCGGGGACACAGAACGCACGGGGGTCCGGAGCCGAGACTCACGTAACACGCACACTCTGTAATGTTGCGAACTCTAGCGAAGTCACAACACGCTCCACGTGTCTATACAGCCGTGAAATACAAGTGCCCAAAACCAGACAGCCATAGTATACAAGCGCTCCTCAATCAACAGCGGAGAAACGAAGCTCACGCGCTTTAAAGCGGGCACACACACAGAGCTCACACTTTCTGCAGCCAACAGCGGAGACACCCAGAACACTTACTTGAAACAGGGACAAAGAAAAGCCGCGGGAGGAAACAGGTAGAGCCATAACAAATCCTCACGAGTTTCCCAAAGTCTCAAGCCCCTCCCCTGAGCGTTACCATGGTGATCAAAACCAGTTATTAGACACAATCGAGGTTAGAATGAAGTTAAACACTAGAAAACAACTAGATTTTTATTTTTCAGAATAATTAGCGTCATTGTTTTCTTCCAGATTATTTTACAGGTTTAAAAATCCTACATGTTAATTCTTCTAATGAATGTACTCAAGTAAAATTAAGTTATTGTATTATACAACTGATGTTTAATTAAAAAAACAAAATCTTATAATTTTAATTCATGATAAAAGAAAATACATAGAAAAATCGATAGGTAGATCTTTGGGCCTTGCCTCAACTAAAAGTAGATTGCGAGCTGGAAAAGTGTGAGCACCCCTGGCATAAGCTAAATGCTACATACGTAGTTGTATGGTTGGTTGTAACACGACACTACGTCAATCTACTAGCATGTATTAATACTTTACCAATCATAATTTTCAGCTGATGTCGACGCGGTGCTTGTGCTTCGTGAAGCTCAAAGTCCGCGTCCGATTCCGGCTCCAACACGTACAGCTAAACGCACTGTATCGCCATGAAAAATACACGTTTTATTCCCAACACTAGCAGACCATGTAGCAGACCGCTATACGGGTGCACGCCTGTCTTCCCCTTCCGCTCTGAAGTGGGCGAAGAAAGGGAGGCTCACTCTGAGGCTACGTCACATTTAGGAGGCGGAGCCTAATTTTTCTCAGGACGGGCGGAGGGATGAGCAATAGCCGGCCGTTCATAGTTCCGGGTCTGTGACTGGCCTCCAAGAAATGAGTAGATTTAAATATTGAGTTATGGATGTTCCAACACCCAAATTGTGAGTCTATATGTGCATAGGATACAATGTGAAAAGTTTTATTTTGCATGAGATGGGCCCTTTAAATCGTCCAAAAAGATCCAATAACCACGGAGCTACGTGTTGTTAAAGACTTCAAACCGTTAACACCTCATTAAATATGCGCACGGAGATTCAGCGCTAGGTCAGCGCAAACTTTTACACACACACTTGTCATGTTGACTTTGAAAACGTTAAAAACGGCCTTGTTTCACTTCCCACAGTGTATTTAGTGAGCACTGAGCTGGTTTTAACCAGGACTATCCCAGAACTGGACCAGGTTTTCATCAAGACTGAAAATGTATGAGTAGCTAAAATTATCTATCTAAGCCAAAATACAACAAAATTTGCAGGATTGTACACAAAATGAAGAACCTTAAATATACTTAACAAAATCATCTTTTGGAGAAAAAATAGGTTAAAATAGCTATTTATTGAACTTTGTGTGTAAAGTGCGATTAATCGCAACTCAACCATGCGATTAATTGCGATTAATATAGGCTATATATATATATATATGTGTGTGTAGACATAAGTTCAATAAAATATAACTCCAGATATGTTTTTAATGAGGAAACATCAAAATATAGACATTAAAATAATGTCATATGGGCCCTTTAATCTCTATTCTATAAGCCCGAGTTTCTGGGCACAACTCGGCCTAGATCAAGCCAACTGTAAAAACAAGCCTCTTATAACGATCTCATACGGCAAAGGCAAGGGGCCGCCAGCAGTCAGCAGTCAAACTACATGTCTGCTTAAAACTTTTTTGCTCACTTCTTCTGGAAGTGCGTGTGTTGTGCTGCTTTTACTAAAAGTCAGCCGCGTATCTTTTCCCGGGACGCGCTTCGCCGCTGTATTTCATGCAGACGTAAAGTTTCATTCGCAGTTTTGCTCATAACTTTGCAAATACCAGACGGCTTATCAAAATACTGCCTCCAATCCAGATCCAGATCCGGATCCGTCTGGGTCCGGTCGTCACTCACACTGCCTCCAGAATATGCATGCGTATGCACGGACTCTGCTGGCCTCGCGAGACCACGAGTTCACAAGGATTCACGCTCAACTTGGGAGTTTCAGGGAGTTTACGCGATCTCTGACACATGGATATGTAAACAAGGAACACTTGCGCCGTGTTTTGGGCTTATTTCACGTCACTTCAGTTTCTGTGGATTTTTCGACGCATAATGGGTAAGTACGGGACGTTTATTTACATCCTATGTGTTCAATAATCGTGTTTATGTCGAGCATTTGCCGTATTTGCTGTAGTAGCAGAAACGTAATGTTTTTACTTTGAAAACCACCGGATTCACTTCACCCGCGAGCGTTTGGTTTCCTGTTTGTCGTGTCTTGTTTTCACAACTTCACCAAAAAGGGCTCCGGAGCGCTCCGGCAGTCCGGAAAAATTTAAATGAAACGGAAACGATACGGACATACGGAGCAGAGCCGCGCGGCTCGCCGGACCGGACGGATCGCGGTGTGAGAGCCTCTCATTACTTTTCAAGAAACGGAAAGCCTCCGTACGCCGGACCGGAGTACGGACTGGATCCAGTGTGAGACCGGGGTAACCCCGGTCTCACAGCGTGAGACGGTCCATACTCCGGTCAACAAACAGGAAACCAAGCGCTCGCGGGTGAAGTGAATCCGGTGGTTTCAAGTAAAAACATTACGTTTCTGCTTCTACAACAAATACAGCAAAATGCTCGACATAAACACGACTATTGAACACACAGGAGGCAAATAACGTCCCGTACTACCCATTATGCGTCGAAAAATCCAACAGAAAATGAAGTGATGTGAAATAAGCCAAAAACACGGCGCAAGTGTTCCTTGTTTACATATCCATGTGTCAGAGATCACGTAAACTCCCTGAAACTCCCAAGTTGAGCGTGAATCCTTGTGAACTCGTGGTCTCGCGAGGCCAGCAGAGTCCGTGCATACGCATGCATATTCTGGAGGCAGTGTGAGTGACGACCGGACCCAGACGGATCCGGATCTGGATATGGATCTGGATCTGGAGGCAGTGTGAGCCCGGTGTTAGGCTGTGTATGGTTCCTGCCGTTTATGATTCCATGCTGTTTGCAGTTAAGGGCATGCAAGAGAAGAACACAGGACGTAGGAGCTGCGACAGATGAACGCACGTGAGAGAGAGAGAGACAGAGAGAGAAGAAGAGAGAGAGAGAAGAGAGAGAGAAGAAGAGAGAAAGAGAGAGAGAGAGAAGAAGAGAGAGAGAGAAGAAAGAGAGAAGAATAGAGAGAGAAGAAGAGAGAGAGAGAAAGAGAGAGAGAGAAGAGAGAAAGAGAAGAAGAGAGAGAGAGAAGAAGAGAGACAGAGAGAGAAGAAGAGAGAGAGAGAAGAAGAGAGAGAGAGAAAGAGAGAAAGAGAGAGAGAAGAATAGAGAGAGAAGAATAGAGAGAGAAGAAGAGAGAGAGAGAAAGAGAGAGAGAGAAGAGAGAAAGAGAAGAAGAGAGAGAGAAGAGAGAGAGAAGAAGAGAGAGAGAAGAGAGAAGAGAGAGGAGAGAAGAAGAGAGAGAGAGAAGAAAGAGAGAAGAATAGAGAGAGAAGAAGAGAGAGAGAGAAAGAGAGAGAGAGAAGAGAGAAAGAGAAGAATAGAGAGAGAGAAGAAGAGAGACAGAGAGAGAAGAAGAGAGAGAGAGAAGAAGAGAGAGAGAGAAAGAGAGAAAGAGAGAGAGAGAATAGAGAGAGAAGAATAGAGAGGAAGAAGAGAGAGAGAGAAAGAGAGAGAGAGAAGAAGAGAGACAGAGAGAGAAGAAGAGAGAGAGAGAAGAAGAGAGAAAGAGAGAAAGAGAGAGAGAAGAAAGAGAAAGAGAGAGAGAAGAAGAGAGAGAGAGAAGAAGAGAGAAAGAGAGAGAGAAGAAGAGAGAGAGAAAGAAAGAGAGAGAGAAGAAGAGAGAAAGAGAGAGAGAGAGAAGAAGAGAGAGAGAAAGAGAGTGGAGCAGCAGCTGCATTATCTGTGCACGTCACGTTCTGCTCAGACCATTGTCCTGTTTCATTCTGTGTTTTTTGATCTTTTTGCTCATGTGATTTTAGATTTTGCTGTGATGAGTGAGTTTGTAGATAAAAACAAAAGTGTGAACAGGTCTGTAATGTTGGAGAAACAAACTAAACTCAGTTTATAAATGAGAGCTGTGTGAGCTGTTCTGAGAAAGAGCCTGAAAACTGAGAATGAATGAAAATTGTGGCAAATGTTCTGTGTATCTCAGCCTTTATTCAGATAAATGTTGAAAACAAGTGATTCAACTAAACTAAGTTTCAAAAAATGTGTCAAAGCAATCGAGAAAAACTAATCCCTTAAGCCCCAAATACATGATAAGTTTTTATTTTGGATCAAAACTAGGCCTGAAAGTTGATCCAGTAAAGTGTAAACAAGCACAGTTGTCCATGTCATTGGTGTTCAGTCATCATAAATACAAACTAAAGAGTGAAAAGAGCAGTGTGGACATTTAAAGGAAGCACTGCTGAGACTGAAAACAGACTGAGGAACACACACTATTCTACTGTTTCTGCTCAGGAAGAGACACAAACATCTCAAGATTTCATTGATTTGTAAGTATTTCTTCATTTCTTTGACACATTATATGAAGATCTGATGTAAGACACTTGTGTGCTCTGTAAATACTCCCGGGCTGCTCAGAATTAGGAGCCGTTGCAAAGAACATCTTTAGGCTAAAACAAATGTTAATTTAAGACAAACTTGTTTTTCACAGCACAAAGGTGACACAAAGGTCTTTGTGACTTTGGCTGATGCAATCTCCAGAATGATGAGGATGAATAAGAATCAGAATGCAATAGTGGGACATTTGGGCTTAAAGCAGCAGTGATGGCCTCAGTGAAGCTTTCTTCTTGTTCACAGTAGTGTCGGGGCTACAGATCGGACCAGACCATCAGCACACACACAATGACATTACAGTTTGAAATGACATTCTCTAAATAACATGGACAAATCTCCAAACCAACCTGCATTTGTTCACAACAGAATGACATTTCTCATGGCTTCTATCAGATTGTTCATGTCTTAGTCCAAGTCTCCAGTGTCTCAGTGCATCTTTGCAAATGGTTCTGTACAAGTGTCCTACAGACAGACCAATGAGCTCACATTTAGCACATTTTACAAATAAAAAGATCTTGTTGATCCAACTGGATGAGGTGATTCTCAGTCTAATGGTTGTTCTCTCCAGAACTAGACTGATTTCACTGTGGAAGTTACTCATGTGCACAAGACTGTTCTTTTGTCAGGATTAGTTAAAGTGAATCTAAACCCAAAACAAAGTTTTTTGGTTGCTAAACTGTGTATATGGTGTTAAAATAGCATTGACTACTGTTCTGAGTCATTTTTTTGGCATTTTTAGAGCTAACTAAGCAAATGAGCAATTGTTTCAGGTCAAAACAGTCACAAACTGTGTCTCATGTCAGCTTCAGACTCTGTGACAGCGTGTATTGTCCACTCAAAATAAGGGTTATTTTACTGGTGGATCTCCAAGCCTGACTTATAAGGGTTAAAACAGATGAGCTTTTGCCTGTGAGCTGTAAAGTTGAAGAGATTAGTGAGTCTGTTTGGCCAAATGATGTTATAGTCGTAAGAATAAATGAGCCAAACCAAGGAGAACAGCTTTAGTGTATTTTACTCTATAATTCTATTGTTTTACCTGGAGCTCTGTCACAGTGAGAAAACACCTGAGCATTCAGACTGTCAGAGTCACACAAGACCAAAGGACCATGTGTTCTGGAGACTGTTTAGATGAGAAAGACGTTTGGTTTTGACACATGAGTGAAGTGTTTGAGGAGAGATATGAGCTTCTGCAGGTGGTGTTGAGCTGAAACTTCCAGGTTATTCTAGCATGAAATGGTGCGATGAACTCCAACATGGTTTGGCCAAAATATCTTTTAATTTTGAGAGAAATGAGTCAAACCAACTGAGAAAAACTGTAAAAACAAACAAAGAAGAAACACATGTTTATGATGCAAGGTTTTATTTCTTTGATGCTTTAGAGCACAAAGTGGACATGAAGTCATCTTGTATTACAGACGGTTTCAAAAGTCAACAGCAACAGCAAATGGTTTAGAAAGACATCAGCAGTGTGTGGTTCATGGACAAACAGCCTGGTGTGGTGTCCTCGGGCAAGACACTTCAGGTGATGACGGTCGGTGTTCAGAGATGGAGAACGGCCTGGCCACTGAGTCCTGGTGTCGTGTCGGATTAATTCTTCATTTTTGTGAAGCTTTATTTTGTTAATCTAAGAAGATTTTTCTTAAAATAAAAATAAGAAAAATTGAAAATAAAAATAATGACCATACGTTGGGACTAGAGAATGAATTGAGTGGTATAAGAGCAGAACTTATTGTCTTATTAATAATGACCTAGTTGTATTCATCATTCCATTAAAAAACACCTACACAGAGAAGGCTCCAAACCACAGTGATACGTTAACATTTTATCAGCCAGTCTGATTTTAGCTCTTTTTTTAGCACTTGACTAAATAATCAAACCAACCATTTTTGTTTTTACATCTCCCACCAGTGCTATATTGAGGTTTTACTTTACATGTGACGACATTCCAGTCTACATGAAACGGACCGTTTGCATCGTACAAGGACACTATCACAACTCTGGGTGCAGTGTATTTCCCAATATTGAATGTATAGTCAAACTTTACTTTGTGGCCATATTTTTCTTTGGATTTTCCGACTAATTTTCCCAAATACGATGCCTGCAACAGAGACAAGAAGAACATGGTTGTGAGAGAGAGAGAAAAAGATAGAGCGATTTGTGGGAAATGCAAAACAGCTCACCTTCACATAGAGGTCGGGAGCACTATTACCGTAGTCCCAGTAGACATTCTTGTTTAGGTTTACATTGGTGACCGTAAAGCTGGTCCATTTACCATCACATTGTGATCCTTTGACTTCAGAGCAGAGCGTCGCCACCTGGAGCAGCAGGAGCAGTACAGCGATCTTCATGGTGTCAGCGGTGAGCTTCTGGTCCTGAGCTCAGTGAGCGGGTTTTTATGCCGTGTGGCCTGCTCCTCAGGCTGTTTTCTCTGCACCAACCACGTCAGCCTGTCTCACATGACTATTGACACAACCAACTGAAAAAGAACATTTGACTAAAACCTCAAGTTAAAAAAAAACAACAAAAAACTACTTTTGATCAAGTTTACTCCCACAGTGTGCAGCTTGGTGTGTGTAGTTGTCTTCATTGAGATTGAAGGGCCACACGGTGGTGCAGGGGAAGTGCCAGCGGCCCTGACAGATAAGTCCTGGTTTATGTCCTCTTCTAGACCTGGTTTAGAACCAGTATTTAGACCTGGGTTAGTCCTGTTTTAGACTGGTTTTAGTCCTGGTAAATGGAATAGTCTTGACAATAAAATCAAAGAATCAGGAACAATATTGACATTTAAGAAATACATAAAAGCTGACTTTTTGAAAAGGTATAAAACAGATTTATAATTGTTGTGGTTAAAAGAATGTATTTGTTTGCTGTGAACTGTGTTATGTTAAGATCATGTAAATAGAATTGTATTGCTGAACAGGAAACTTCTGTAAATTGAAAAAGGGGCAGATATTATAAGATTACTCTTCTTTCTGCTCCTTTTCATTCATTTATTTTTTTAATTTGTCAATTTGATATCTCATTGTATGTAATGAATGAAATAAATAAAGATAAATAAATATAAAGTGTAGTGGGTACTAGCCCTCTGCGCAATCTCTCCCGAAATACATTTTTACCTAATTTATTTATACACGCATACCCTTAGAGACATACGCTCTTAAATAGATATCATTTTAAATATAACATGGTTTTGATGTTATACATTTGGCTCTGGGTTAGGAAGAGAATTTAAAAAAAAAATCTGTGAAATGTTTTTGCATTTTGAGTTTTAGATATGATATTCTTATTATGTGATGTTATTTTTATTATTACTTGTGCTATAAATGTTTTTCTTCCTTTTCTTGTTTTAGTTTTCTCACTATATTTTGTCTTAACTTTTTCTATGCCCTCTTTTATTGACTCTTAATTGACTATTGTTAATCTTGGTGTTTTTATCAGCTTTTTTCACTTGTATTCTCTGATATTCACTTGTTGTTTCTTGTCCTTTTGGGGAGTGTATCTGTTTTAGGTGCTGCTGCTCCAGTGTCCACGACCTGGTCCCTCCCCGCTTGGATTCCTCCTCATCTCCCCTGCTCATAAGATCTGTAACCCTGACACTACAAGAAGAAAGCTTTACTGAGGCCATCACTGCTTGCCTGACCAGCCAGCCCCTCCTACATTCTGCTTGAATGCAGAAGGGTCTGAAACCACAGACAGAGACAACAATTTTGTCGCCCAAAGTCACAAACAGCCGCCCCCTGCCCCGACGCTCCGCAATTTCAAAACTTTTTTCTAACCGTTTCAAAACATTCAAGAAGGCAGACGTAGCTGATACAGTAGCTTATTGTTTTCGGCTCTAGCTTCGGTTTTGAACAATTAGGAACGTATCAATCAAACCGGAGCAACAAACCGTGTTGAGAGCCTCCACATAGGTCAATGCTTCTGTTGTAGAAATCTTTAATATCTTTAATGCTAATGTAAATTAACTCTCTGATGCTAAGGTTAATTAATCTAAAACATTGACATGTGTTAGACAGTCATATTAGAGTGAGTTTAGAGATAAACCACCCAACATTGAGTCAATTGGATAATAATGGTGCTTATGTTTAGATTATTTATTTATTTATTTATTTTAGTTTAGTTTATTTATTTGAAATACAATGGGCAGTTACATTAACTCTTTCACTGCCAGCCCTATTCTCACTTTCCACCCCTTCCCTGCCAGGACTTTTTGCTAATTTTAAGCAATATTCACAGCTCCACAAAAAACCTTGTGCAACTGGAATTATGACATGTTGTACATCAAATGAGACCTACAAGTGTCTACTTTCATTTAAAAAAATTAATGTTATTCTACATTATTCCGTTCTCTTTTATAGGCATTTGAAATTTGTTGTTTTCATTACATTTCAGTGTTTGACGAGAAAGTTTTAAGATAACGCCCTTTTTCTAAATCAAACTTCATGTCATTGTTATTTTTGTCTGTTCTACTTTTTAGTGAAAGAATATGAGCCAGTACAATGAAATAATGTCTTTAGGATAAAAATACAAGCTTCACGTGATTAAAACAATGAGGACGAGTGTCTTTTTTATCTTTAAACCAACAAAAGCTGTGTTACAGACGAGGAGACATCACGGTAGTTTTTCTACTTTCTGATGCAGATTCTATAGATTCAGACGCTTTCACAGTGCAAAGATTATTATTAAACCCTCCAAACATGAAGAAATACAGTAGTTTGACTTACTCTGACACTTTTGGATCGCTCACAGAAGAAAAAGTTTAGTTTTTCTCTTCCAGACTCGCTGCATAAGTCGTTCTCCTCAGAGTCCTAGTCCAGTAGGATCGTCTTTTCTTCATTTTAAAGATCAAATATCTGCTCTAAACTTACTCAACTATGTTTTTAGTCCAAGATGTGTTGCCTGTAATCCGTTTGAAAAGAAACACGATCCTTTAGATGCGGATGATCACCTAAACACAGCCGACTGCGCTGCATAATGTAAACAGGAAAGACGTGCATTTTTCCGGTCCTTGGCTTCCTCTGCGCCCTTGTGCTAATGTGATACTGCACTCCGGTGGTGAATATATGAAAGTGCAACATGATTGTTTACTACTGGTGCACCGAACACGTGCGTCAGAGAGCCATCTATCGCCGCATATAAAAAAAAGCTTATGACGACAATTGTCGTCATTGGCAGGCTACGGTTGGGTTCGTTATGACGACACGTTGTCGTCATTGGCAGGGAAAGAGTTAAAAAGATGGCTGCACCAGATTTAGCACAAAGCTACTTTCCATCTGCAGTCCTCCACATACAAACATTTAACAAATGTAAAAATAAAACATTACAAATACAATTCTAGACTTTCTTTTTTTTTTTTTTTTTTTTTTTTAAACTTTATTTAACCAGGAAAGTTCTATTGAGATTCCATTGGAAAAGGGAGTACTGGCCAAGAGGCTTCAACAACACAACCCAAAACACAGACTTTCATTTTAAAACAAACAGAAAAGACATGGTTTAAAGCAGTTACAGGTTAATGATGTATTTCCAGGTCTTTCAGAAGAGAGTCAAAATAAGCCATAGAAACAAGAGTTTGGAGTTTAAAAACTCTCTCTGTAAAGAATTCCAATCTGTGGGAGCACAAAACTGGAAAGACAATTTTCCCTTTTCTGTTCTAACATTGGGAACAATCAGTGTGTAGACATCCTGAGAACACAACTGATGAGGTCCATCAGGCCTACGCTGAAGATACACAGTCAGTTATGAAGGAAGTAGACCAACAAGTCCTTTGTATATAAACCTGTACCAGTGTGTGAGCCGCCGTGTGGCTAAAGCAGGACGTCCAACACCAGAGTACAGGTCACAGTGATGGGTCCGTGCACCACAGTTTGTTATAAAGCGCAAAGAGTCCTGAAACACTGAATCCAGTGAACGCAAAGCTTGGCCTGGAGCAGGTCTATACAAAAGGTCTCCATAGTCCAACACAGAGAAGAATGCTGCAGCAACAAGTTTCTTTTTGGAATTGAAAGAAAATGACAGCTTGTTTCTGAAATAAAAACCTAATTTCAAACACAACTTTTTGAAAATAGAGTCAGTATGTGGTTTAAAAGACAATCCATCATCAATTATGACAGCCAAGTATTTAAAAGTATTCACAACTTCAATAACTGAGCCGTCAGGTGTAAAAACTGAAGGAACATTCTGTCTAGCTCTGCTTCGGCTAAACAGCATCAACTTTCTTTTGTTGGCGTTAATACAACGTTAAATGCATTTTGCAAATTGACAGTGGCTTCAGTGAGTGAAGATGCAAAAGAATAAATGATCATTTCATCAGCGTAAAAATGACAATTTGCATCATTTAAATTCTGTCCCACATCATTTATATAAAGAGTGAACAAAAGTGGGCCTAGAATAGACCCTTGTGGAACACCTCGAATAACAGGATACTCATCTGAACACCGGTCATCACACTTAACTCTTTGAGATCGGTCACAAAGATAATTTGAAATCCAACAAACTGCTTGTTCTGAAAGTCCAATAGTCACCAGGCTTTGCTTTAATATTTGGTGATCTACTGAATCAAACGTCTTGGTCTTGATATATGTGTGGATGAAATCTGTGACTTGCACATTTCGGACCATTTACCCATTTTATTCAGCATAGACCTGCCTGGTCCGGTGGCAAAACGGGACATGGCTGTGCGCGCAATGCGCGCGCTCACGCCACAATCTGTGGAGCAGTTTTCGAGTGCTTTTGCTGCTACTGCGCCTTCTGCACTCACTATATCTGGTGCTATGAATATCGAGGAACTTACCGCCATGTTCGACTCTACTTGTAAAGATATTCTGGACTCTGTCGCCCCTACTGTGATTAAGCGTCCTGTAGACACTGTTGTTATAAAGTTGTCTGAGGTTTGTCCCTACACACTTACCATACCACTGTTACCGGGAGTATACAGTAGGGGTCGCTGTAGTCACGTTGGTTCTACTTTACTAATGCAGCTTGTGCAGCACGTTCATGTCCACTGCTAATAAAAGCTTGGAACAACTAATAAATGGACTGATTATTATAAAAAGATCTACATGTGTCAAAAGTGGGATCCATCGCAACGTCTGCACAGCCCATGAGACGGCCGCAGCCGGTAAAGCCAAACAACGAAGAGTTTACGCTCCGCTCAAAAACAGTAATGGCGGACAGATTTCGGCGTCCAGATCCTCTCGTCTTTGACGGCAATGTTGCTGAAAACTGGCGTAAGTTCGAGCAAGAATATGATATATTCATAGCCGCAGCCCACAGCGACAAAATGACAAAACTAAGGCCTATATACTCCTCAATCTGGCGGGACCCGAGGCCATAGAAAGAGAGCGATCATTCACGTATGCCCCAGCAGTACTGGCAGAAGATGGCGCCGTCCTAACAGCCGCAGAGACTAGAGAGGACCCGGCATGTCTAAAAAAAAAATTCAAGGAAATATGCAATCCTGAAACAAATGTCATTATGGAGAGGCACAATTTCAATAAAAGACAACAGAAACCAGGGAAAAACAATCGAGGCTTATGTGAGTACAATAAGAAACATGGCAAAGACGTGTAACTTTGGCACTTTACAAGACGAGCTAATCAGAGACAGATTAGTTTGTGGAGTTAGCAGCGACAGCGTCAGGCGCTCCTTGCTTAAAGAGACTAAACTGACACTTGCCAAAGCAGTGCGCATTTGTCAAATAAGCGAGCTCACGGACCAGCACAGTAAAGCCCTCTCAACTCCAAAACACGTGACTGCTGCCAGCGTGGACACTGTACAACTAAAGCACAGCCACACATTTAAAAATGTCAATAAATACATGAAAAACAAGCATCCACAAGCATCTCAAACTGCAGAACTGTGGTGGTTCACATCCAGCCAAACGTGAGCAATGCCCTGCATTTGGACAACAATGTCCCATTGCAAAAAACTTAACCATTTCAAAAATCAATGCAGGTCAGCAAAGCCACATCAAAGAGGCAGACAAGTGAACCAAATCTCAGAAGATAATACTGAGAGTGAAGAAGAGACTTTTACCATTGAGCAGTTAACACTGGAAGGCATGGACAGTCACAAAAAAGAAGGATACTGCACAGTCAACAATAAGGCACTCAAGCTAAAAGTTGACACAGGAGCAAAGTGTAATGTGATTTCTCTGAACACATACAAAGACATTTGCAATAATGAGAAGGTGCAGAAATCAGACAAACAAACAAATCTCATTGCTTTTGGAGGAACAAAAATAAAGTCTGCAGGCACAGTAATTTCAAATGCACAATATCTGAGCGTCCTTATAATCTACTTTTCCAGATTGTGAAACAAAATGTACAGTCCATTCTTGGAATGAAGGACAGCATGAAAATGAAACTGGTTAGCTTCAGCAAGGAAGTTTTCCATTTTGACTTTGATCAGAATGAAAGCTTTGAACAGAAAGTGTTTCGTGAGTATCAGGACCTGTTCAAAGATGAGGTTGGCAATTTACCTGTGACTTACTCAATGAAACTCGCCCCAGATGCAATACCAGTTGTCAATCCTCCACGGCGCATCCCTGTACCAATGCAGGAAAAAGTGAAAAAAAAACTCCAGAGAATGCAGCAACTTGGAGTGATGAACCAGTGGACGAGCCCACAGAATGGGTGTCGAACATGGTAGCGACTCATAAGAAAGAGGTTGATGATGTGCGTCTCTGTATTGACCCGAGAGACTTAAACAAGTCATTAATGAGACCTCACCACCCCATGCGCACAGTTGAGAAGTAGCAGCACAAATGTCTGGAGCCACCGTTTTTTCTGTCTTGGATGCCAAAAGTTCCTTCTGGCAAATCAAACTGGACAATGCTTCTTCACTTCTTACCACATTTGCCACACCTTTCGGCAGATTCAAGTTTCTGAGAATGCATTTGGTATTAACACAGCTTCTGAAGTCTTCCAGAAAGCCATGGAGCAAATATTCACAGGTATCCATGTGCAGTCATTGTTGATGACATTCTTGTCGGAGGAAAGGGCGTTGAGGAGCACGACAGAAACCTCAAAAAGTGTTAGAGCGTGCCAGACAAGTAAAGCTCAGATTAAATCCAAAAAAGTGCAAGTTCAGGCTCAAAGAGGTGAGCTATGTCGGTCATATCTTCACAGACAAAGGACTCAAAGCAGATCCAACCAAAATTGCTGCAATTAATGACCTGCACTCACCTGAAGACAAAGTTTCTCTCCAGCGCTTCCTATGGTGTAAGTGAACTTTCAGCACCACTACGTCAACTGCTTCACAAGACGTGGTGTGGAGCTGGACTGAACACCAGCAAGATGCTTCATCAAACTCAAAGCATGCATCACAAGCCCACCAGTGCTTCAGTATTACGACATGCAGAAAACCAGTAACTCTCACCTGCGATGCATCTCAGTACGGTCTTGGAGCAGCCATTCTCCAGGACAACAACCCCATTGCGTATAAATCAAGGACTCTGACTAAAACCGAGAAAAGGTATGCACAGATCGAGAAAGAGTTACTCGCGGTTGTTTTTGGCTGTTACAAGTTTTACGACTACATCTATGGAAAACCAGTGGTGATTGAAACTGATCACCAGTCATTAGTCACAATTCAGAACAAGCCATTTCACACAGTCCCTGCACGCCTACAAAGAATGATGCTGCGACTACAAAAGTTTAACCTCACTCTCGTCTACAAAAAGGTAAACACCTCTACATTGCAGACACACTTTCTCGAACGCCAAGCTGGACACTCAACCTCTGCAAGCAGAGCAACGTGACTTTGAGGTATGTCACTACAGCTCATCTCTTCACAACGTCTACAAGAGCTTGCAGAACATACAGCTGCAGACGCTACTCTGCAAATGCTGATCCGCTACATCCAGCAGGGTGGCCGACACGAGTAAGCAGCATGCCAGAGGTAATCAAACCATTTTTCAGCTTTCGAGATGAACTGATTGTTGACGATAATGTGTTATGAAAAATAACAGGCCATAATTCCAGTGTCACTGCAAGGAGTTTACCTCCGAGAACTGCACAGAGGACATCCAGGCATGGAGTCAACAAAAAGAGAGCGAGGGACACAGTGTTCTGGCTGACTATCAACATGACATTGAGGAAAAGGTAAAGTCATGCACCATCTGCAACAGCCTAAAACCTCACCAACAAAAACAACCTCTGAAACTACATCACATTCCAGATCTACCGTGGTCTATCACGGCCACAGACAATTTGAGTGGGACAACAACCATTATCTTGTGCTCGTCGATTCCTACTCCGGATGGTTCGAACTGGACAAACTTGAAAACCTCACATCAGCATGTGTGATTAAAAAGCTCAAACGCAACTTTGCCACACATGGAATACCACAAAAACTGTACTCTGACAATGGCACTCAGTTCACGAGTCAAACATTCCGTGACTTCGCCACATCTTGGGAATTCGACCATATCACGAGCAGTCCTGAGTTCCCTCAGTCAAATGGTCTCAGTGAGAGAGCTGTTCGCCAGTGCGAAACGACTTCTTGAAACAACTAAAAGAGATGGAACAGATTTCTATCTAAACTTGTTGCACATGCGAAACACACCTCGAGACAACATCCTGGGGTCACCAGCACAAAGACTGTTTTCAAGGCGAACACGGTCAACTCTTCCTGTTTCCAAAACATTGTTAAAACCAGCAGCAAAGGCAACAACCTCCATCAAGGCCCAGCTCACAAAAAAGCGCAAGCTCAAAAGCAGCACTATGACAGTCAAGTAAGCCACTCACTCCTCTGATGCAAAACCAAGTTGTGAGGCTACAAACTCCAAAACGGACATGACAAAATTGGAGTTGTGCGTCAGGTTGCACCGAGCCTCGGTCCTACGTCGTCGAATCAGATGGGAAACAATACAGACGCAACGGACAACATCTCCTACCTGTAAACGAGCCACAACCTGATCAAGTCACTCCACAGTCAAACGAAATGGACATGTATCAAAACATGGACAGATCTGAGACTGAAAAAACACAAAGTGACACATGTGAAATGACTGACAATGCCAAGCCAATACATGGCCAGAAACAAGATGAACAGAAAAGCAATGAAAATGTTACTCTGTACAAAACAAACACACCTGCTAAGTCTCCAGTACAATGTAATGATAATCTGTACAGAACTAGATATGGTAGAGTGTCAAAGCCAAATAGTAAGTACCTAGATTGACAATGTAGACTGGGTATTTACTTTTGAAAAAAAAAAAGTTTTATTTTTTCTGTCAAGTTAGTAAGTTCACAAATTATTGCAAATAACTCTGTTGGAACGCCAGTCTTTATTTTGAATGTTTAACAACGGTTTATGTGAAAAATATATTCATGTTCATCATTTTGCCTTAAAAGTCAAAAACTTAAAAAGAGGGATGTAGACACTGTTGTTATAAGTTGTCTGAGGTTGTCCCTACACACTTACCATACCACTGTTACCGGGAGTATACAGTAGGGGTCCGCTGTAGTCACGTTGGTTCTACTTTACTAATGCAGCTTGTGCAGCACGTTCATGTCCACTGCTAATAAAAAGCTTGGAACAACTAATAAATGGACTGATTATTATAAAAAGATCTACACGTCCCAAGCCTGCGTCGGAGCCTTGGCTCAATGAAACCACTCGTGCACTTAGACGCAAATGTAAGCGCGCAGAGCGCAAGTGGAATAAGGACAAATTACACTATCTCTTGAGATACTTAGAGACTGCCTGGCAAACTATCAGAATGCTGTAAAGACTGCAAAAGCTCAGTTTATGTCGAAATTTGTCTCAAATAACAGTCAGAGACCACAGGTTTTTTTTAATGTATTAAACCGTCTGGTTAATCCAGAGTCTCCGTCTGGTCTTGTGCCATCAGTTCTACTTTGTAATGATTTTTTTATCATTCTTTGTAGAAAAAATATCACAAATTAGGGCTTATATATCAGTGACTTGTTTTGATGATTCTACGGCAGTTCTAAATGCACTGTTACATTTGATGAGTTTGTGCCTGTATCTCTAACTGATTTATCAAATGTTGTTCAGCACTTAAGACCATCTAACTGTCCTTTGGATGCTGTTCCTGCACATTTCTTAAAAAGTGTTTTTTCTGCTGTTGGCCCTTTTATTAACATTTTGAATGCATCTCTTTTATCTGGATGTGTTCCAGGAGCTTTCAAACAGGCTGCAGTTCAGCCGCTTCTTAAGAAACCCACCTTGGAGCCTATAATTCTTGCTAATTTTAGGCCAATTTCAAAATTGCCATTTTTAGCAAAATTCTTGAGAAAATAGTTTACAATCAAATGCAGTCACACTTGGAGTCAAATGGAATTCTTGAAAAGTTTCAATCTGGTTAAATCACTTCATAGTACAGAAACAGCACTTCTGCGGGTTTTTAAAGGTCCCATATTTGCTAAATTTGCCGTTTCACACTGTCTCCCTATGCACATTTAAGATAATATTATGCACTTTGCAACATGCACCAAGCCATAGTTTTGCCATATCACTCATTTCTTACTGCGAGGTCTCTTACCCGGAACTGGGAACGGCTTACTATGGCCTGCTCTCTGCTCCTCTCGCTCATCCGCCCCGCCCGCACTGAGCCAAGTATGAGCAACCAGAGAGGCCCTCCCATTTCTCCGCCCGCCCGTGACGTCACCCCAGACAGAGCCAGAGCGCCTCTCCCCCGCCTAACCCATGACGTAGTTTAGAGTGGAGATGGTGGGGGCTGTAAACAGCAGCCGAGGCGTGCACCGGTACGTAGCGGTACATTGGAATAAAGATTTTATCCAACATGGCGGTGCGTCGTTCTGAACCGTATGTCTTGGATCCAGAATCAGACCCAGAGTTTGAGGTGCACGAAGCAGAAGCACCCCGGAGGCTCCAGCAAGACGTTTCTGTTTGGTAAATGATAAGCTAACGCTAAATATGTTCGTAAAATGTTTTTGCTGTGTAGCAATATCTTATATTTTTCTTTCATTCGTGTTTAACGTTAGGTGTACCTGCGGGAATTGTCGCACCATGCCCACAGAAACTGAGAACGTTTGCTGCCAAGAAATACCTAAGGTAATTGTTGTATTGCTTCAAAGAGCCATTATTACTTAGTACTTTATTATTACATAAAGCACACAAAGATTTCTAGTATAATTTTTCATTTTCGATTTGTATTACCATGTTGCAGAGTTGAACCATTTGCAGTGTTGGGCAACTTAAAGTGAAATTGTAATAGTATATATATTTTACTTTATAGGAATACTAATGTAACATTTTGTATTATAATATTAGTCTCTAAAATTTCTAGTTGCAGTACTTTGAGGTTATCAAACATTTGTGTTACTATGACATTACTAAGACATTGTATAATACCACTACTGCATTTACACTTGATGACTAATGATTGATTTGACTGAATTAAAATGACTGATGATTAATTTTTATAACGTGACGTCTCAGACCTTTTCCTCATATTTTATTAACATTTTTAATCAGACACCACAGGAACTCTTCTACAACAGTTTTAGTGGTGTTTTGAACCTTTTCAATATAATACCAATATAGTTGATTAAATGAAAGAGTTACTCGGATTGTACTATTGATATGTCAACATTTTATAAGTAATGAATTACACTACTCAGTTATCTAAAAAGAGAATATACTACAGTAACTACCGTAGTTACCTTTGTAATGAGTTACCCATAATATTGACCACTGTCATTCAGGGTCAAAAGTAAATACTTTTGGATTCAACTTATACATTTGCAATGTTCATCGACACTTACTGTACAATAATCTTGCATAGATCTACTAAATAATTTAACAATTCAAATAATTTGTACTACATAATGTGATACAGTAGTTTGGATAACTGAAGTAAAACACAAACATTGGAATGTGTACATTCCACTAAATCCTTCTCTTATTTTTATGTA
>JBBPFD010000245.1:17500-51488 GCA_038363315.1 Mugilogobius chulae | reverse complement strand
AAATGTAGGAAACAAGCTTCAGTGTGTATGCACGTGCACCTGTAGTGTGTCATTGTGAGCCACTGACAGTCTTTCTGAAGCTGGATCCTTACACAGTCCAGATCTGTCCCAGGATCTGTCCCAGGACGTGTGTGCTGATGCAAATACACAAATACAACAGTAGAAGTAGATTTCTGTATTTTTTTGTGTTCTCTGTATTCTACGCTTTTATGCACCTACGCCTGCGGCAAGTGACAACAAAAATAGGTTGGATCTTTTGCTTGCGATTTTGCGCGCACAACGCTCACACACGTGACGCTGCTACGCTGACTATGTGGCCGTTTCATTGACTTTGCATGTTTCTAAACGATACGCGTGCATTGCGTGGCTATTTTTATCGTGCGTAGGGCTTGCTTAGCACAAAAAATCACTTGCAGTGTGTTCCTGGCTAAGACCTGTTAAGCCAGGGGATGAACGTGTGGAGTGAGTGTGAAGAGGAGAAAAGTGTGTCTCAGGACCTCACACACGAGAAAAAAACTGAGAACAGAACGCAGAGATAAGATGGATGTTTGTCCGACCCGCTTCACCTTCGGCAACACAAAGAACAGACACAACTCCTGCTCACCCAGAATCAGAGAGAGACAGAGAGACACAGAGAGAGAGAACAGAGAGAGAAACGCAGAGATAAGATGAATGTTTGTCCTGACCCTCTTCACCTTCAGTCGACTCAGAGAACAGAAAAAACTCCCAGATTTCAGAACAATCCAGAGGAATCCTGGGAATGACAGCGCCGCACATCTGGGAAAAGTTAGGAGAAAATACAGGAGAGAGAAGCTAATGTGTGCTGGGCTTGACATTAAGGGTTGTCCGTTGCCCGCGGCAAGTATAATTTTTTCGGCAAGTGCTTTGCTCTCCTTCGTTGCCCAAATGGGCAAGTGAAAAAATCTGCGTATTTTATTTTTTTTTAAATCTAAACTCTGAACATTTGACTTGTCTGCAGTGAAGTCCACAAGTGTTTCTCAAATGCAGTTCCTGTTCCTTCCTTGTTCCTGTACTCAAAATATCAGTGGTCACTGCAGTGAGCAGCCATTTGTAACTATTGGACCTGAAACTAGTTTGCACTAAATTTTATAATCAAAACAATGGTCAAAAATCTATGCTCTTTACTACCAGACTGTATTTCTTAGATTTGGAGAATTAAACTAATATGACAAATTGAAGTAAAGGTTATTTAGTTAATATATTCTCTTATACAGGTATCATGGCATTTATTATGGGTTAACATTTCACTGAGGCAAATAACTACAATCCTAGTAAAGAAGTAAATGTTTCAATTTTGTAGTTTTTGTTTGTTAGCTTAGTTGCTCTATTCTCAAAGGTAGCAGTGAGCCAAGGCATATTCTGTGCAGCCTATGGCCTGTTTTTGTTTTTAAATTGTTTAAAGTATAAACATAAAATGCAGTAAGCAACAATGGCAATAATGACAGAATACAAAGTAAATTGAAAATCGAAAGACGGACTAAATTTGTTGACAACAAACACTGTTTTCTTAACCCAAACTAGCAGTTCTTCAAATCATTCCAGAGTCTCCATCTCCAGGCTGTTTTCTGTTTCTGATAAGAATTAGTGGAAAATTCCAGACTCAACTCTGCACTAAAATAATCCAGTTTGGATTCTCTAGGCTAAAGGTTACAGTCTAAATATTAAGGCGTACTGGATTGTACAGTGTTCAAAATGAACAACCCGGCACCAGGGCATCTAAATGACTTAAAGAAATATAAAGTAGGACTGCTCAATAATGGCACTTGTTCTCTTCGGCCTTAGTCGTGAGAATAACCTGGACAGTGGCCAACTCAGAGAGGGTTAACATACAGACACCCTCACAAAACCCTTGGTAACATGAGATCTTCAGAGGTTGATTTTAATTCAAAGCAACTATCTTCTTTACATTTTTTTTAATTAGCGATTATTGCAACCATTTTTTACCAAAAGATAAGGTGGGTTATCAGCACTTTTGAAGAGAATATACAAACATTTTGTGATTATGAGCATTTTTTTCCACTTGTGGAAACACATGTTACAAACACACTTTTGAGTTTATGTTAAAAATCTTGATGAGTGGGTTTTAAAAGATGAGTCAAATGCAGAATGTAAATATCCATATGGGCAAAACGTTGATACGAACACAACATTTTTAAAGGGGACCTATTGCTATCTTTGCTTCTATATGTATTTAAGAATTAACTATAATCTATACAATATGTCAGTAATTTACATATTACAAATACAAAATTTATGTAAAACAGATTAGAAGTAAAGAAAGGTCTATTTACCTCCTGTACAAAACTGCAGAACTGATAAGCTCCGCCTCTTCATTGTAAGATTTTAATGTAACAAGCAGCAGATTTAAAATTGTTGTAATGTGGCTTGTCTCCTACAACATTTTGAAAAGTAGATCATATTAATGAAGAACAGAGAGGGATTTTATACTATTTATTGTCATGTGAGTTAACCCTTAATATTTTGGATCATTTTCCCTTAATGGCAGTCTAACAAAAATTTTACAAATTCAAACTGAAACCGTTTTGAGCCCTTTGTCCGGACTCTTTGTGAACTTGAAGCTTTGTACTTTTATGTGCATTCAGACCAGACAGCGTATTTGTGGTGCGTATTGGCGTCTGTTGCGTACATTTCTGCGTCTGGAAACGCAATGTTTTGCGAAGTGGAAGCTCAACCTGCGGCGGACACAACTCCACTCAAGGCTGCGGCGAATGCACGAGTTGTGAAAATCCATCTTCAGCGCGGAAGTCAGCATCAGCCAATCAGAGACTTCCTCCTGTGACATGTGACATGCTGCTGTTCTCCTCTCACAACAAGGGAAAGGAGGACTGTTTACTGAAGTCTTTTAATCACATTTTAACTAAAGGTCGCTTGTTTTTGGGCTTTTTTCAAAGACTTGGTCGCTCGTTGCTTTGAAAATCTGGCGACATAAAACAAACCACATGGACCTGATCTGGACTGACAAGCCTCACATGATCTATTAATGTTTAAACCTACTGTCGGACGTGACACTGGAGAGGACAGAGACAGCAAAGAACTGTCTGGAGGAGGAGAAAGCAAGTTTATAAGCTACGTCTTATAAATGTAGCAGCCTCTCTCTCCTTCTCTCTCTCAGTAATCTGTCTACAAGCAAACAAAGCCTGCAAAGAAGCGAGAGCTTGAAGAAGCGTGTCGAGTGTCTTTTTGTTCCCAACGCCTCGACACGCATTGGGGGTTTTAGACGCCTATTTTGGGCGTCAGCTTCAAAAATATTCTGCGTCAAAATACTCTTTAACGTGCAAATTTAGATGCTTAAACGCTGTCTGGTCTGAACGCAGCATTACATAGTCTTTGATGCCTGATTGACTAATCATAAGTGAGAACAAGCTCTGCACAGAGGAAAAAGAGATTTTAACGTCTACAGTAAAGCTGGTGTTTGCAGTTTGGGCACAAATGACACTAGTTTGGGCAGATTTGGGGTTTTTACAAATTCTCTCAAAGTTGAAACTAAAATTTGTTTTTTTTTTAGAATGCATCTTTAACCTTTTTTGAAGCTTGTTTATTCTTAAAAAGGTTGAAACCATTCATATGTAAATATTTAATCTGAATTGTTTATTGCACAAAAATCTGACTCATGAAGAACAATCCTTTTGCTTTTTTCCAATTAATTTAGGTAAATTACAACATTGTGATGAGTGAATCACTGTTTACAGAGTGTTGTCACAATGACTCTTGATTTTTTAAAACATGGACAATGCACAGAATGTATAGATACTTTACAGTAGATTCACAGTCATTACGACAGTTATGATTGTAATTATCATTAGTTCATTGTAAAAAATAATTGAAAAATAATTGGTTCTAACAACACTGAAAAGAAACATGTAATAAAAGACCAAAGATAGCTCAGTCTTTCATCAGGTTTATATTTTAGTTTCTGTTGTTTTCGATTCCAGACAGAGAGAGACTAAAACGAGACAATGTCTTTTGTCAAGGCCCCTTTATAGGTCACGTTGGTGTGCATATAAAATAAGTTGTTACGTGCATGTAATGTCATTGGCATTTTTTTTTTTACTTTAATTTAGAAAAAAAAAAAAAACACACTTTTTTTTCGGGCAAGTAGATTTGGGTGTCGGGCAAGTAAAAAACTGTGGCCACTTGCCCGGTGGGCAAGTGCTTGAAAATCCCTATTGTCATGCCCTGGTGTGTAGGGTTATCAGGAGAGAGAGTGAGAGAAGAGGGAGGAGAAAGAGAGGGAGAGAGAGGAGAGAGAGAAGCTAATGTGTCAGATTATCAGGAGAGAGAGAGACTAATGCAGTTATAAGAGTAAACACAGGAGAGTGACAGAAGTTAATGTGCTGCTGTGTCAGGGTTCTCTCAGGAACAGAGAGAAAGAGAGAAGAGAAAGAGAGAGAGAGAAAGAGAGAGAGGAGAGAGAGAGAGAGAGAGAAAAGAAAAAGAGAAGGGAGGGAAGCTAATACTGGGGAGCTGTGTGAGTTATGAGAGCAAATACAGGAGGGAGAGACTCATGTGCTGCTGTTTTTAGTTTTATCAAGAGAGAGAGAGAGAGAAAGAAGAGGGAGAGAGAAGGAGAGAGAGAAGAAGAGGGAGTGAGAGAGAGAGAGAAAGAAGGGATGAGAGAGGGAGAGAAGGGAGGAGAGAGAGCGAGAGAGAGAGAGAGAGAGAGAAAGGCAAATACTGTGTCAGTTATAAGAGCAAACATACAAGAGAGAGGCTAATGTGATTCTTTATCAGGGTTATCAGGAGCAGAGGTGAGAGAGAGAAGAGAAGAGAGAGAGAGAAAAGGGAGAGAGTGAGAGTGAAATGAAGAGAGAGAGAGAGACAGGGGAGAAGAAAACGAGAGAGAGAGAAGAGAATGGAGAGAGAGAGAAGATGAGAGAAGAGAGAGAAGAGAATGGAGAGAGAGAGAGAGTAAGGTTGAAAGTGAGAGAGAGAGACAGAAAAGAGAGAAAAAGAGGGAAGAGACAGAAGAAGAGAAAGAGAGAGAGAAGAAAGAAAGAGAGAGAGAAGAGGGAGAAGAGAGAGAGAAAGAGAGAGAGAAGAAAGAGAAAAAAGAGAGAGAGAATAAGAAAGAGAGAGAAGAAAGAGAGGGACAGAGAGAAGAGATAGATAGAGAGAGAAAGAGGACAGAGAAAGGAGAGAGAAAGAGAGAGAGAGACTAATGCTGTGTCAGATATGAGAGCAAACAGAGAGAGAAAGGTTGTGAGAGGGTTATCAGCAGCAGAGGTGAGAGAGAGATATTAGAGCGCTCAAACGTTTTTCCTCAAAAGCAGCGATGGATGATTTTGTAACACGTCAAACATGTAAACCTGTTTTATTTTATCTACAAAGTTATTTGTAATAAGAGAGTAATTAAAATATGTTTTATTAACATGTTTTACAAATGAAACTGGGCTTTGTCAGGAGGAGAGAGAAAAGAGATAGAGAGAGAGAGAGAGAAGAAAGAGAGAAAAGAGAGAGAGAGACAAGAGAAAAAACGAGAGAAGACAGAAGAGAGAGAAGAGAATGGAGAGAGAGAGAGTAAGGCTGAAAGTGAGAGAGAGAGAAGACAGAAAAGAGAAAGAAAGAGCGAGGAGAGAAAGAGAGAGAGAGAGAAAGAGAGAGAGAAGAAAGAGAAGGAAGAGAGAAAGAGAGAGAGAGAAAGAGAGAGAAGAAAGAGAAGAAGAGAGAAGAGAGAAAGAGAGAGGGAGAGAGAAGAAGAGAGAGAGAGGGAGAGAGAGAAAGAAAAGAGAGAGAGAGAGAGGTGTAGATAGAATAATGAAGTGTTCAGAGTCATTACACAGACAGTCGTGAGGTCAGAACAGATGATAAGAGTTAAAATAAACATTGTGTAACTATTCAATCTTTAGAGCCACATTCATTCATTCATTTTCTACCGCTTAATCCCGTTAGGGGTCGCGGGTGACTGGAGCCTATCCCAGTGACTATGGGCTTTAGGCGGGGAACACCCTGGACAGTGGCCAACTCGTCACAGGGTTAGACAGACAAACATTCACTCTCTCATTCACTCACTAAGGGACATTACAGTGATGCCCAATGAACCTAAACATACATGTTTTTGGAGGAAACCGGAGAAAACCCACGGTGACACGGGGAGAACATGCAAACTCCACCCAGAGAGACCGTGAGATGTTGATATGGTCCGACCCGGGAGTCGAACCCACGACCTCCTTATTGGGAAGCCAGAGCTCTAACCACTCTGCTACTGTGCACCCCTTTAGAGCCACATGTTTCTGTCAAATCCACATGAACACACAAAAGTTATATTATATTTAAATTCATCTGAGCTAGTTTGATAAATCCTGTTTTCTCCTTAAACCTGGTCCCGGCTCAGATCTGCACAAGGTTTTTGTCCTGAAGCTGACTGAGCGTCTCCGTGACAAATAATTAATTAAAAAAACACCTGACTCAGACTCTAAACTGAACACAGGCAGAAAACCTTACATCATCATGTGTTTCCCACGCCAGGAAGTGAGTTAGAGCTTCTTCTACTGGCTGCAAAGGAAATAAGATAAAACATAATCAGTGTGAGCTTGTGTCTGTCCACTTTAAGTACATTTAATAAACAAGACTGTTCCCGAAGTAAAGCAACAAAACACAATAGATAAAGTAAGAAAGGAAGAAAAACAAACAAACAAACAAACAAACAAGCAAACGAGCAAGCAAAGTACTAAAATCAGTAAATAACAATGTAATATATAAAACCAGGTCAAAATAAATTTAATTAATCAAATAAAATCTAAAAACAGCTGAAGATCACACAACTCTCTCTCTCTCCCCCTCTCTTTCTTCTCTCTCTTCTTTCTCTCTCTCTCTTTCCTCCCTCTCTCTTTGCTTCTCTCTCCCTCCTCTCTCTCTCCTCTATATCTCTCTCCCCCTCTTCTCTCTCTCTCTCTCTCCTCTCTCCCCTCTCTCTCTTTCCTCTTCCCCTCTCTCCCCTTTCTTCTCTTTATCTTTTTTTCTCTCTCTCTCTCCTTTCTCTCTCTCTTTCCTCTCTTTCTCCTTTTCTCTCTCTCTCTTCTTTCCTCTCCCTCTCTCTCTTTCTTTCTCCATCTCTCTCCCCTCTCTCCCCTTTCTCTTTTCCTCTCTTTCTCTTTTCTCTCTCTCCTCTCTCTCTCTTTCCTCTCCATCTCTCTCTCCTTTCTCTTCCTCTCTCTCCCCCTCTCTCCCCCTTTCTCTCTTTCTTCTCTTTCTCTTTTTTTCTCTCTCTCCTCTCTCTCTTTCCTCTCCCCTCTCTCTCTTTCTCTCTCCATCTCTCTCTCCTTTCTTTCTCTCTCTTTCCTCTCTTTCTCTTTTTCTCTCTCTCATTTTGATTCTGGTGACATTTATTTGTGACTCGACCGATCACTTTTGTATTAAAACAGACACTGATCCATTTCTCTCCACACCTCTTCCCTATCCCATCCTCTGTCTCATCCCCGTGTGTCCTCAGGCGTCCATCGAGGTCCTGGACGTGTTCTCCGACCTCCAGTCCGGCCTGGTCCTGATCCGTCTGCTGGAGCTGATCTCCGGGGCGACTCTCCGCGCCAGACTCGACCTCGACTCCGGTCCACTGTCTGGAAAACAACAGCATCGCCCTGAACTTCCTGAAGACCAAGATCCCGTGGAGCTGATCGGACCGGAGAACGTGGTGGACGGAGACCGGACCCTGATCCTGGACTTCTGTGGATCATCATCCTCAGATTCCAGATCGGGAACATCCAGGAGAAAGAGGTAAACATGGACTGAAACAGGACTGAAACAGGACTGCAGGACTAAACAGGACTAAACAGGACTAAACGGACTAAAACAGGACTAAAGCAGGACAAAGCAGGACAAAACAGGACTAAAGCAGGACTAAACAGGACAAAGCTGGACTAAAACAGGACTAAAGCAGGACTAAAGCAGGACTAAAACAGGACTAAGCAGGACTAAAACAGGACTAAAGAGGACTAAAACAGGACTAAAAGGACTAAAAGGACTAAAAACAGGACTAAAACAGGACTAAACAGACTAAAGCAGGACTAAAAAACAGGACTAAAGCAGGACTAAACTGGACTAAAGCAGGACTAAAAGACAGGACTAAAACCAGGACTAAAGCAGGACTAAAGCAGGACTAAAAGACAAGGACTAAAGCAGGACTAAAGCAGGACTAAAGCAGGACTAAAGCAGGACTAAAACAGGACTAAAGCAGGACTAAACAGGACTAAAGCAGGACTAAAACAGGACTAAACAGGACTAAAACAGGACTAAACAGGACTAAAACAGGACTAAAGCAGGACTAAAACAGGACTAAAGCAGGACTAAAACTGCAGACAAAACAGGACTAAAGCAGGACTAAAACAGGACTAAAAAGCAGGACTAAAGCAGGACTAAAGCGGACTAAAGCAGGACTAAAGCAGGACTAAACAGGACTAAAGCAGGACTAAAGCAGGGACTAAAACAGGACTAAAGACAGGACTAAAGCAGGACTAAAAGCAGGACTAAAAACAGGACTAAAGCAGGACTAAACAGGACTAAAGCAGGACTAAAAGCAGGACTAAACAGACTATAAACAGGACTAAAGCAGGACTAAAACAGGACTAAAACAGGACTAAAGCAGGACTAAAGCAGGACTAAAACAGGACTAAAACAGGACTAAAACAGGACTAAAGCGGACTAAAAAAAAACAGGACTAAAGCAGGACTAAGCAGGACTAAAACAGACAAAAACAGGACTAAAAAGGACTAAAGCAGACTAAACAGGACTAAAACAGGACTAAAGCAGGACTAAAACAGGACTAAAACAGGACTAAAGCAGGACTAAAGCAGGACTAAACTGACAAACGGACTAAAACAGGACTAAAACCAGGACAAAAGAAAAAGCAGGACTAAAACAGGACTAAAGCAGGACTAAAACAGGACTAAAGCAGGACTAAAACGGACTAAAGCAGGACTAAAGCAGGACTAAAGCTGGACTAAACGGACTAAAAGACAAACAGGACTAAAACAGGACTAAACAATAAAACAGGACTAAACAGGACTAAAGCAGGACTAAAACAGGACTAAAACAGGACTAAAACAGGACTAAAGCAGGACTAAAGCAGACTAAAGCAGACTAAAACAGATAAAACAGGACTAAAGCAGGACTAAACAGGACTAAAAACAGGACTAAAACAGGACTAACAGGACTAAAGCAGGACTAAAACAGGACTAAAGCAGGACTAACAGGACTAAAACAGGACTAAAAGGACTAAAGGACTAAAACAGCAAAAGAACTAAAACAGGACTAAAACAGACTAAAACAGACTAAAGCAGGACTAAAGCAGACAAACAGGACTAAAACAGACTAAAACAGGACTAAACCAGGACAAAGCAGGGACTAAAACAGGACTAAAACAGAAACTAAAACAAGGGGACTTTAAAAAAAAGGGCAGGGGAAACTAAAAAAAAAAAACCCCAGGGGAAAAAACTAAAAGGGCTGGACTAAAAAAAAAAATTTGTTCATTGTTTGCATTAAGTGAAAATGTATATTACAAATTTATTGATTAAAAATATACATCTTCTTCATTTGTCGTTAAAATTTATTACCTTTGTACCATTTCTCTATCTTGTGCATATATCTTTATTTTAGTAATAGTAATTCTAGTAATAGAGAAATCAAATGGCTACGTATATTTTGATATGTTGCTTTAGTATCGGTCTAAGGACAGAAGAGAGTCTAAAGGACAGAGGGAGGGTTCTAAGCGAGGTCAGAAGCCGGAAGTATGTCTAAGGCACAGAGGGAGCGAGGAATTCATGTGCAAGATAATAATTTCAGACCCATTCTAGATTTTGACTCTCTTATGCCCAGATAAGAGAGCTTTCTTTATCATAAATATCAGATTGATTTTCTGATGTAAATCCTTAGTGTCTGAGTCTATATATTATTCTAAGTAGTAGGTCTAAAAACAGGATAAAACAGGACTCTTAACACAGGTCTATAAAAAGCTGGACTAAAAACAGAGACTAATACAAGACTTAAAGGTGACTAAAACAGGAAACTAAAAGCAGCGACTAAAACAGGACGTGAAGGCAAGGAGCTGAAAGCAGGACTAAAAAGCCAGACTAAAACAGACTAAAAACAGGACTAAAAAGCCTACTCAGGACTAGAAGCAGGACTAAAACAGGACTTAAAGAGCAGGACTAAAACAGGACAAGAGACAGGACTAAAGCCTGGACTAAAACAGACTAAAACAGGACTAAAGCGGGACTAAAAACGGGACTAAAACAGGACTAAAAACCAGGACTAACAACAGAACTAAAACAGGACTTAAAGCAGGACTAAGCAGGTGACTCTAAAACAGGACTATAAACCAGAACTAAACAGGGACTGAAGCAGACTAAAACATTGGTCTAAAACAGGACTAAAAACTAGGACTTAAAACAGGTCTAAAGCTGGACTTAAAACCAGGACTAAAACAGACTAAAGCGGACTAAAACAGACTTAAAGCAGGACTAAAGCTAGGACTAAAGCAGACTAAAACAGGACTAAAACAGACTAAAGTAACTAAGAGGACTGAACAGAAGGGACGTAAAACGGGTAGCGCACTAAAGCAAGGACAAAGGACGTGAGAAGCGTTAAGAAGGACAGAGGAGGGCTCTAAGCAGACAGAGGAACACGTAGTCTAACAGACAGTGCGTTCAGTAAGTGGTGACTAAAACTATGATGGAAAGCGGTGGTGAGCTATAAAACAGGACTAAAGGGCGAAGAGGACTCATAACATACATAGATTTAGTGAAACAAACAGGACTGTAGCAGGAGGACTTGCCAAGCATAAGCAGCGTGATAATAGGACTAAAAGCAGAAACTAAAAACAAGACTACCAGAAGAGGACTTACACCAACAGGACTAAAGCTGGAGAACGATAAAACAGTTTTTAGAAACAGGTGACTAAAACAGACTAAAAACAGGACTAAAACAGGGCTAAAAGCAGACTAAAACAGACTGACCTAAAGCAGAAAACTAAAACAGGACTTAAAGCGAGGATCTAATACATGGACTATAAACTAGGGACTATAAAGCAGATCTAATAGCTAGGACTAAGCATGGAATACTAAAGTGTTGCGACTTAACTAGCATGGACTAACCAAACAGAGCACAAAACAAGATCTAAAGACAGGACTAAAATATGACTAAACAGGACTTAAAACAGTGGCTAAAACAGGAACATAAACCAGGACTAAGAACTTTGACTTTAACTCTGATCCTTCTCAGGCTGAAGGTCGTGCTCAGCGCTCGGCTAAAGAGCTCTGTTGCTCTGGTTGTCAGAGGAAACACTTCCGGATGCTTCAGAGTCAATGTTTCAGAATTTCTCCTCCAGTGAAGACGGACTGGCCTTCAACGCCCTGATCACGCTCACAGGGTGAGGAGAACCGGTGCCTAGCACCTGGTTTTAGACTGCGTTTAGACCTGGTTTAGACCGTGGTTGAGACCTGGTTTTAGAGCACATATGTTCTTTAGTCCTTAAAGTCATGATTTTACTACATGCCGAGAGGAACTGGTATTCTCTTGAATATAAAGGATACTCCTATTCATTCTTTTCTGTGTGTCTTCTGCTGTCTTTGAATCTCTCTTCTCTCTGTGACCTCTGTGCTCGCCCTCCGCAGACCTGACCTGTTCGACTCTCCTCCCTCCTTCGCTCGGACCCTGGCTCCGCCCTTCCTGCACGCCTTCGCCTATCAGAGCAGGAGTTTTTGGGATCATGCCAGACTAGCTGAGAGCTAAGGGGTGGAGGCTGACATCATGGTCGTTCCTCTCATCCCTGCCACACTCCTGAGAAGTCTTCCATCTATGACCACGTTATCTGTCTCTGTTCATTACCACAGTACTTCTCCCGACTGAGGCAGGAGCAGACGGTTTGGCAGAAGAGGGTCGCCCAGTATGACCGTGGTTCTTTTATGACCAGGTGTTCTATAGACCAGGTTCGACTAGGGACCGAGTGTTTAGACTGACTTTAGAACACATTTAGACCTACGTGTCTCTGTTTTACTACCACTACTTCTTCCAGGCTGAGGCAAAAGCAAAGCACGGTCCAAAAAGAGGGTCGCCGCACATGGTGTCTAAGACCGGAGTTTAGACCGGGTTTAGACTCGGGTTTAGACAGAGTTTAGACAGGTTAGACTGGGCTTTAGACCTACGATGTCTCTGTCTTTACCTACTACTTCTCCAGACTGACGCCAGGAGAGACGGTTTTATCTTCTCTCTCTCCGAACAACGATATAATGGAGCATAAGGGGTCTGCCAAGGTAACGAGTACTATCTTCGCCCTAAAACCGACCCGTAGCCGGTTACGTGAGTCGGAACATGGTGTACTCCCTTGGGCTAGACGCGGTTTAACCTGTGGTGCTGTTAGACCGAGTTTAGACCAGGTTTAGACCGAGTTTAGACCAGGTTTATAGCCAGGTTTTAGACGAGTTTAGAACTATATCTTGTTTTACCACTAACTTCTCCGGACTGAGGCAGGAGCAGTACGGTCCCAGAATGAGGGTCGCCAAGGTTAAACGATGCTTCTAGACCAGGTTGCAGACCAGTAGACCGAGTCTAGACCGGGTTTAGGACCGAGTTTATGACCGGGTTTTTAGACCGGGTGTGTAGACCCAGGTTTAGACCAGGTTTAGACCTTACATGTCTCTGTTTTACCCTACTTCTCCAAAACTCAGAGCAGCGAGCAGAGGGTGCAGAAGAGGGTCGCCAAGTTAACGGATCTTTTAGACCAGGTTTAGACCAGTTTTAGCCGAGTCTAGACCGGGTGTTAGACCGAGTTTAGATCCGGGTTAGGACCCGCGGTTTAGACCAGGTTTTAGACCAGGTGGGTAGTACCTATCATGTCTCTGTTTTTACCACTACTTCTCCAAACTCAGGCAGGAGCAGACGGATGCAGAGAGGGTCGCCCAATGTTAACGGATGCTTTAGGACCAGGTTTCTAGACCAGGTTTAGACCGGGTTAGACCAGGTTTAGACAAGTTTTAGACCGAGTTAAATAGACGGGGTTTAGACCAGGGTTTAGACCGAGTCTAGACCGGGTTGTAGACGACGTTTAGACCGAGTTGTAAGACGAGTTATATAACCAGTTTAGGACCGAGTTAACCAGTTTTGTAGACCGGGGTCTAACTAGCTTTATATACTAGTTTTTAGAACTAGTTTCTTTGAGCATCGTAATCTTAATTATTTGCAGGTCCGTATTCTGTATCACAAACGGATGAAGCTTCTTTTACAGTTATTCAATCAACACATTCACATTGATATTAATCGTGCGATGCACAGTTTCAATATAGATTGACCGGTGCATCAGTTCTAGTGCTCTGGTCACCATAAGGGAGTTCGCCCAGTCTTTTATTCTTGACCCTAAAACAATTAACTGATGACGCAGCTAGCTGATTTTCACACTGTAAACACGACTACTTCCTCGTCATAATTCCCTTGACAACCACTGGTACATAGAGTCAACTATTTGTAATCTTGGGAAAGTCCGTGCGGTCATCTCCTCTCCTTATAAAATATTGAGAGTGTGCGCACACAGGTTGGTACTTCAGGAACTAATAATGTAAAAAACACTCTACAAACAACAAGTGCAAACTGTTGAGAGTATATTGCATATATAAGAGAGAATAAATAATAATGAGACTCAAGCGCATCCTCTGCTCAATCACGCGAATTCTGTCTCACCACCCGACCACACCTCTCACTCTCTTGCTTCAGTCAAGGATTATGTGCGTGTGGTACGTTCACCAAAGTGTTGCCTTGCCGCGTGAGAGGCAGTGTGGTGCACACAGCACACTCTACGTGAGCTCCTAAACATAAATAAGATATTGAGTGCACACGCAACGCCGTGAACTGGTCAACTACACAACAGTAGAAACAGATAAGTATTTAATGAAGACATGATCAATATTGATATATGCTCCATTTAAGGCATTGAAAAAACAAGACAGGGCTGCTCTTATACAGATATGAAGAAGTTTATATGTAGGTTATTTTATCTGAGTGATTTTAGGAAAAGTATCTGCTCCCTGGGCATAATGAACAATAACAAATGTCTTAGGAGACCTGTATAGATATTTTTTGCTTCAGTGGCTTTCTCTAGTGTAACAAATCCCGACTGACCGGCTCAGTGCGACTTCGTATTTTGTTTGAACCCTTTCTGTCGTGGACACTGGTGTTGAAAAAACCTGCATAAATTTTAACTAAAACAAACACTCCGTATAAAGAAAGTAGCAGTGAAGAATAAAATAAGCGTTAGACATACGTAGAGGTCTAAAAACGGAAATTCATAATAGTTTTGTGGCTTGACCATTTTAGGTCTTAATGAGAGTCTAAACCTGTGGCGAGACCCAGAAAGATACTGTTGGTGTGAATCCAATGACCACTCAAGTCTCTTATGAGCATGGGCCCTTCTTTTTATACATTCTCGGGACATAATTCATAATGAATCTGTAATTATTAAATACTAAAAATGTTGTTTTTAAGGAATCAACTGGTGTCTAGTTCGTAAGCGTATCTTTAACTGAGTTGCTGATTAAGCTTGCTCCAAGACAGATGAAAATGCTTTAAGTCAGTACGAGGAGGACTTGGTCTCAGATCTGCCCTGCGCGAATTCAAAGCCAAAAGTACAGTACTCAGGGGCCCAGGGGCCAAATCAGGGTTGTCGTTCTGCCGTGTTCTAACCTAGGCCCCACACATCAGAAAACGATCACAGGGAATGTAGATTAAAACCAAAGGACCACATCCATCTCAGAGGCACAAGCTTTCCATACCTTCAATAAACAGTTTTTAGTCCCTCATGAACCTTGCAAAGATCAATCAGAGTGTCAAAGTCTTGAAAATCAGAACTGGAATGTTGAACTTACAAAGATATCTGGACGTTGTTTTATTAAGGGCTTGGTTATTAGGTGTGTTGAGTCAACTTTAAACTGTTTAATCTGTTCTATTACGTGTGTTATCTCCGATGTTTACATGATCGTGCAGAAAAAGTATTAGTGCTAAACGACCGGGAAAAATACTTTCCGCCACAAGCCTATAGAATGAAGATAAACTGCCAAGAAGGGTTATCTGACGGAATTTAAGACGCATATTGCACCGAACGATAGGAGCGATAAGCCGCCTCACAACTACTTCAGTGCAGACACGGCGCTGCCTTTAGAGGGTTATAAGTCAGTGTTTTAAAAGCTTTTAGAGTGTTTCTGGTCCAGTTTAGCGATGATTCTGACTGGTTGTGTTTGCAGGAGCGAGGAGCCATCGCACGCTTCATCTCTTCAGTCTGAAAACCAAACTCATGCAATAAACCAGAATTCTCTACAACCTTCCAGAAGTCAGAGTTCAGAGCAGAGCTGTGGGTCTGTCTGTGGAGTACAGCTGTGGCCTAAAGAAACATACCAATCTTATTAAATATCTCTCGCTCATCGACTGATTAATCTCGACTAAAGGGACCAATTTCAAAACTTTGACTGCATCGTACACTTTTAAAATCCAAATGGCCAAAAAGTTAAACTATACTTAAATCTTTAGGTTGATAAAACTTTGACCAACTGTGATCGTCTCAATGGTTTTCAATCTTTTATTAACCTCTCTTACATGTGTTTTAAAGATCAGTAAAGACTCTAGCGATACAGTTTCGATCACAATAAGAGGTGTATGATTAAATATGTATTTGGCTTAGAGAAAGACGAGAAGAAAGAGAGGAGAGAAACGAGAAGAGAGTAGGCGAAAGACGAGAGAGCGGGACAGGGAAGAAGAGAGAGAGAGGAGAGGGGTGGGGAGAGACAGTGGGGGAAGAGAGGAGAAAGATCGAGAGTAGAGAAAGAGAGAGAGAACAGGGGAAGAAAGATGAGAGAGACTGAGGTGCGTAATTGCTTCTCTGTGTTGAGAAAGAGGCGCGCGCACTGAAGAGACAGAGGAAGAGAGGAGAAAGAGAGAACGCGAGCTCGACAGGGAAGAAAGGGGGGTCGGGGCTAGGGAGAAAGATGCAGAGAGACAGAGTGAGAAAAAGAAAGAGTTTAGAGAAAGAGTACTTAGAGGGAGAGAAAGAAGCCTAAGAATGAGCGAGAAAAGCAGAGAAAAGAAAGAGATAGAACAGGGATAAAAGAAAGAGAGACAGGGGTGAGAAAGAGAGAGAGAGTAAAGGAGCTAAGGAGAAAGAGAGTAGAGTGAGAAGAAGAGAGAACTGGAGAGAGACAGGGGGAATCTATAAAATGTACTGAGGTGAGAATAAGACGAATCTATGAGCGAGATGGACTAGGAAGGTGGGGGGAGGGCGGTAGTGGGGGCCGTGGGGGAAAAAAAAAATCTAATAAGGACTAGAAAGCGGGTGGGGACGATGGGATGGGAACGAGAGTGAGTAAAGAAAGAGATAGAGACAGGGCAATGAAGAATGAGATGAGAGAAGTGAGTAGAAAGAGAGACTCGAGATAAGGGAGAGACAGGAGAAAAAAGAGAGAGACGCACGCGAATGAGAGAAACAGAGGAGAGAAAAGTAAAGAGAGAGTAGGAGAAAGAGAGGAGAACAACAAGTGAGCGAGAAAGAGAGAGATGAGAGTAAGAGAGAGAAGAGGACAGAGGAGAAAGAGAGAGCATATGAGGGTGAAGAGGGGAGACAGAGAAGAGAGTTATGTAAGATGGAGAGAATGTCGATGAGAAGTAATAAAAGAGAGAAAGAAGAGAGAGAAAGACCAAATGTAGGTGGGTAAGGGGATGAGAGAGAGAAAGGAAGAGAAAGAGAGAGAGAAAGAGAGAGAGAGAGAGAAAACAGCAAGAGGGGGAGAGAGGGGAGACATCAAGAAAGAGAGAGAAAGGAGAGAATAACAGAACAACTCACACACACATTAGTTTGAATCAACATAAAACTTTGAGGCAGAAATTGTACTTACATTTAAAGTTAAAGTACCTTATATTTTTTACAGTGCTAGGGCAGAGGCAATATGGCCTCAAAATTTTTATCCCGGTATAAAAAAAGAGCGATAATAGGCGCGGTACAGGTAACGATATAGTTGACGATATACATACATATAGGGTCGTTTGCAATGTTTAAAATATGTTATGCAGGCATAGTTACAGTGCAAGTTTCCCTTTCAACGCATGTTTTACTTATTTCATTATTTTGTTATTTAACCTCTGCAGAGGCTCCTCAGTTCTGGGCATACTGTAGATATCGTTCAGGGGTTTTAGAGAGATCAGATGATAAAATTGCCAAGATTTATAAAGTCTGCAGACTTTATAGGAACTTTTGGGCTTTCTTTATTGGGAAAGTGACTTATGATTTTATGACAGTCGAGGGTTGTTTTCAAGTTTTAGCACAAAAATATCCCCACTAAGACTGAAGTATGAAGCACAAAAAGTGTTTTTAAGATGGTTTGTTTTGTCTTTTTTCGAAGGGCTTGTCGCTTATTAATCTCTGAAAACCACTGGGAATTTGTCACATTTTCTGTTTGCCTCGGTTTGCAAAATCCGCTGTGGTGCAAATCATATCACGATATTCTAAAATTCAACTTTTCTACATAAATATTCACGATATATGATATACGATATGATATTGCCCAGCCCTACTGACCTGCTGACTTGTGACTTACTTGTGACTTGAAGTTAAATAATCGCTCTGTTCCTTGGTTGTTATTCTGATGTATTTATGTGTTTTTGTATGTTTCCTTTGGTCAGACTCAGAGTGACATGGAGGAAGCTGGATTATTCTGTTTGTGTTCCTCTGATTTGATACTGATGTATTTCGGTGTATGTTTGAACAGGTCGGACTCTGAGTGACGTGGAGAGAAGCTGGATTGTTTTATTGTGTTCCTCTGATGTTATTCTGATGTGCGTTTGTGTTTTTTGTGTATTTGCTCAGGTCGTACTCTTAGTGACGTGGAGAAGAGCTGGTCTCTGCTGGAAAAGGCTGAACACGAGAGAGAAGGAGCTCTAACCGAAGCTCTGCTCAGACTGGAACAGCTGCAACAACTGGCCCAGAAGTTTGAACGAAAGGTACAACTTTACTTTAGTCGACTTGTATGTGATATGGGTTCCATGACTAGTTGAGAGTGTTAGTCACGTTGACTCTGACAAGTCGATGACGTCATCAACAAAAACAAAGATCCAAAGAGCGACTGTTAGAATCAGTTTACTAATACTGATCTTATGATCAGAAAACATTAGCGTTACTTAATGCCCTGTAATAAAGAAACACAAAATCCATGCTAAGCTCTGGTTCCACACCATCACATCCTTGTGCTCCGCTCACAGACCAGTCTTTTCCTTTCGTCTCCTTCTCCTTCTGTAAAACTTTCTAAGACCAAAGAACCGTGTGTATCCACAGAGTCAGATCCAGGTGGATGATGTGCGCCTGGAGACGTTTGGCCAAAGCACATTAGAGTGGACGGTTCTAGCGCTTTGAGCTGAGTATACAGCGCTCCAGCGTCTGTGATCTTGGCCAGACAAAGTGTTTTGGAACAGACGGTCCATGAGCTGTTGGTCACGCTCGGTCGTAGGGACACAGCAAATCTGTACTTTGCAAGGCAGGGGAAGCCTACAGCGCGCTCCACGTGTGCTGAGGTGGTGGGACTGTGACAATTTAAAATTATGTGTTTTATTTCCAAGTTCTGTGTCTGTTCACTGATATTTCTGGCATAATGATTGACATGCCAGATGGCCTGCCCCCAGGTGAGGTTTTGTGGTCTGGTCATCTGAAGCCTACACGGGGTTTACCTGTCCTCCTCAGAGACCTCCAGACTGAGACGCAGGGCCATCCCCGCTGCAGAGCCTGAAACGACCTGCTGGGATGTTCAATAAAATTCTTTTGAGCTCTGTTTTTTCGTAAGTCATTGCTACTGCCCTCGATGTCTGAAATCTCACAGGACAAAGCACCTCGAGGCAGAAACAGCGCAGGAAGAGATGAGCCGGGGAAATATCAGGCACATTACTGACATTTATGTAGAGACACAAGTTTAAAAGGGCTTTAAAATGTGAACATATACACAGCCACATAACAACAATGCCACCTTCACCTTAAACATCACCAAAGATTCATTAGTTACAGCTCTTTACATTCAGCTTCAGTCAGACCAAAGCCCTTAGTCTCTCCTTCTGTCTGATCCCATGCCTGATCCTGATCTGTCGCTCTTGTCTTTTTAGGCGTCTCTGCGGGAGTGTTACCTGGACGACACGCTGCGTCTGATTGGCCGACAGGACATGAGGTCGCTGCTGTCTCTGGAGGAGTCTCAAGCCGCGGGCCGCAGGCTGGAGGCTCTGTGCGCCGACGTGTGGGCGAGAGAACCGCGATTCAGCGCTCTGAGAGAGATGGCCCTGACCATCGAGAGAGAAGGATATCACAGCAGAGAGAGAGTTATAAAGAGGTAAAGAGAGAGGGAGGAGAGAGAGAGAGAGGGAGGAGAGAGAGAGAGAGAGAGGCCCTGACCATCCAGAGAGAAGGATATCACAGTAAAGAGAGGATCAAACAGAGGTAAAGAAGAGAGAGAGGAGAGAGAGAGAGAGAGAGGCCCTGACCATCGAGAGAGAAGGATATCACAGCAGAGAGAGAGTTATAAAGAGGTAAAAGAGAGGGAGGAGAGAGAGAGAGGGAGGAGAGAGAGAGAGAGAGGCCTGACATCCAGAGAGAAGGATCCACAGTAAAGAGAGGATCAAACAGAGGTAAAGAGAGAGAGGGAGAGAGAGAGAGGAGAGGAGAGAGAGAGAGAGATGGCCCTGACCATCCAGAGAGAAGGATACCACAGTAAAGAGAGAGTTATACAGAGGTAAAGAGAGAGGGAGGGAGAGGAGAGAGAGAGAAGGATACCACTGTAAAGAGAGGATCAAACAGAGGTAAAGGAAGAGAGGGAGAGAGAGAGAGAGAGGGAGAGAGAGAGAGAGAGAGAGGCCCTGACCATCCAGAGAGAAGGATATCACAGTAAAGAGAGGATCAAACAGAGGTAAAGAGAGAGAGGGAAGGAGAGGGAGAGAGAGGAAGAGAGAGAGAGGAGAGAGAGAGAGAAGCCCTGACCATCAAGAGAGAGGGATATCACAGCAGAGAGAGAGTTATACAGAGGTAAAGAAGAAGAGAGGGAGGGAGAGAGAGAGAGAGGCGAGAGGGAGGAGAGAGAGAGAGAGGCGAGAGGGAGGAGAGAGAGAGAGGGCTCTGACCATTGAGAGAGAAGGATACCACAGTAAAGAGAGAGAGTTATAAAGAGGTAAAGAGAGAGAGAGAGGAGAGAAAGATAAAGAAAAAGAAAGAGAATAAGAGACAAAGAGAAAGAGAGGAAAGAGGCATACAGAGGTAAAAGAGGAGAGAAAGAAAAAAGAAAGAGTAGAAGGAAAGGAGATAAAGAGATAGAAAGAGAGAGAGGGAGGGCGAGGGAGGACTGATCAGCTACAGCCTAATCAATAATATTTTTACTCCTAAAATATTTAGATTTGTTTTATAGCAAGACATTTGTATTATTTTTGTTATTTTTCGTCACTGCCAAAATTTGAGCAGAAATTCAGAGAAAACCGGTGTAAGTTCATATGATTTAATGACTTTTAGAACTGTTTTTTTTTATATTAACATTTGTAACTAAAGTAAACTGTCAGCAGATAAGCAGCAAGATTGTATTTGATTTCTCTGGTGGTTGTTTAGAAGACACAAAATCAAATATAAAGAATAGACTTTTTAATAAATACTAGTTTGAGATTGTTTGTCTTGGTTTCTCAGGGAGCAGAACATCAGCCGCAGGTGGACAGATCTTCAGCAGCAGCTCCAGGAGCAGAGAGGCATGCTGGGAAACGTAGTCCAGACTCTGAGTGTGCTGAGGGACATGGAGCTGGTGTCGCACGAGCTCAAACTGCTGCAGGTAAAAGAGATTTAAAGAGCGCTGATGTGTAAACCTGTGACTAGGGCTGGGTGGTATATCGTATCATACTGACACCGGTGCGACGCCGCAGCCTAACGCGCTGATCCCACTTTAACTAACTTTAACTTTTAACTTTATTTTCCACCAAAGTGGAAATTTGGTTCACCATCACATACACAAACAGTCAGACAGTTCATCAGGCTTCCTGCCAATAAATACAATAAATACATATTAAAAGAAAAAACGTGTGCCATTCCATCAGCCCCGCTTCAGTGAATGAAGACCATTCCACATCCTCTGCACCCGCCACGCAGGGCTCCGTCTCAACTCCGCCACCCCGCCGCAGCCCGACTAAAACGGATCAAGGCTATTCTCCCCTCCACCCGAGTCTGGCAAAGTGAAGCTCCACAGATCAGAACACACCAAACAGGAAAAGAAAGTGAACTATGTCTGGAATTACAAAGCAAAATCACTCCACACGTACGATTTGATCAGAAAATGAAAAGTTTGTAGCCCTAAAGCCCCTTTGACACTTGGACACAGCAGAACTACACACCATGTCATTGACACATGAACAGGAAAACATTTTTGACTTTGTGCTCGTAACAGTTTAAAGCCTAAACCCTCAACAGAAGAGGAAAACACATCTACCGCCGTGACCCGAGCTAAAGAGCAATCTCACAGAACACACAAACCGCCTGTGCCCCTGATTTTATCTTCAACAAGGACTTCCATTTCACAAACCCGCGTCCCTGACGCATGCCCCGCTTGAGCCCCTCGGGGCATGCAGGCCAGAGCGGACCGGAGTAGAGACAGCGGGCGAGGGGCCCACGGCAACACCCGGAGGGGAGAGGAGCGGAGCGGAGCGGAGCTGCATGCAGCGGGACCAGCACGCAATGAAGCGTTGTGTATTTTGACTACAAGTCAGGCATTCTAATTTCTTCACCTCATTAGAATTCTGAGTGTCACTGTCTGTCATCTCTTTGGAGAACAAACCTGGGTTTATACTAGTCTGCTCATTCTAAGACAATTTACTGCAGTAATTATTCTTTAAATTATTAGGAAACAGGGTCAACACCTAGTCTTGTACCAGGATAAAAATAATGTCAGATACCGTGACACCGATATGATTTTGAAAAATACAGTGATATTAATTTTTGGTCATACCGCCCAGCTCTACATGGGACCCCTGTGACCCCTGTGACCTCTGTGACCTCTGCCCTTCTTCCCTCAGGCCCAGGCCGCTGCCTCAGACCTGGGCAAACAGCTGACGGAGGTGGAGGCTCTGCTGCAGAAACAGGACCTTCTGGAGGCTCAGGTGTCGGCTCAGGGAGAAGCTCTGAGCTCCATCAGGTCCACGGCTCTGAAGGTGAGAACAGGAGACTGTTTATGAGCTGAACTCTTCTCCTCAGAGCCAGGATCAGGCTGTAAAACTATAAACTCTCTTCTACAGGGCAAAGGGAAGGACACGCAGCAGGTCCACAGCAGACTGTCAGCTCTGGAGGCTCAGTACAAGTCTCTGGAGTCGCTCAGCAGAAGCAGGTTTGGACTCTCTCTGTGTTTGAAATCCTCATCCAGGAACAAAATCTATCCTCGTTCAGCAGTTTAAACACCACACAGACTTTAAAGATACAAATGTAAAAGTGTAGAGGGTGATATTTTAGTCTGGAAATCGCTCTTTGGTGTCAGTTGCCAATATTTTATTAGTTAAAAAGCACATTGCAAATGTATTTTTTTTACATGAAAAGTTGTTGTTGAAGTTTAAAGTGCCCATGTCAGGTTGAACTCATTTCACACAGACGTAGTTAAGATCATTATATTTAAGGTTTTATGAAACATTTTTCAAGTTTCATTCCAGTTTGGTAATTTTTTAGCTTTAAAAATGTACTTCCTGTTCATTAATGATGACATCACACTGGGGAGTTGCTTAGCAACCATGTAATAAATTGGGCCCAAACTCTTCAAATGTAACTTTTTTTTAAACTCAATACATAAAGATACACTAGAACTCACTTTTATGTTAAACATGTGTTTACAGAGTTATAAAAATCTGTTTCTTGTGAGAAAATATAAAATATCCTTGTCTCCCCAGTGTGATGTCATCAGTGTGATGTCATCAGTGTGATGTCATCAGTTTAGAACTCTGCTCTACTTCCTGCTATTTTCAACAGATTTTCACATTTTTCTCCACAAACTTGTTCTTGATTAACGTAAAACTATCATTTATAATTACAACAGGTGTTAATCTAACAAACTGAATAAACATTTGAAAAACGTTCAAACCTGTCATACGCACTTAAATTTTTTCTTTACGAATAGTAAAAAATGAAACCAAAAGACCCCTTTGTCCCCTCTCTTCCCGTCGACTCCCCTGGTTGTTTGTGTCACAGAGAGTCTTAAGTCAGAAGTAAACAGATGATGTGTCCTAATCTAAACAGACACTGTGTGTGTCGTGTGAAAAACAGACCATCCTTAAAATGTACTGTTATAGAACCAAATAAAGCAGAAAATGATGCTCAGATCACTTAAGTTTATTGTTTAAAGATGACCCGCCTTCTCTTTATCTGAATGAAATCTCCTCCTTTAAAAGCTGGTGTGACAACTATCACTTAGTTTTTAATGAGAAAAAGACCAAAGAGATTATCTTTGACCCACGTGAAGTGAGAGCGCACAACCCAGTCATCATTAACAACAGCAACATTGAAACTGTAACATCCTTTAAATACCTTGGTGTACATGTGGACTCCCTGTTGAACTGGAATCCTCACATCGACTCTCTCTGCACTCGTTTGGCCCAGAGGATGCACTTTCTACGTCGACTAAGACTCTGGTGTCAGCAGAAACATTATGTGGACCTTTTACACTTCTGTACCCGAAAGCATTATTCGCTATGGTTTATGTGTGTGGTACGGGAGTTTGTCTGTTCAAAACAAAAACAAACTAGGAAATATGGTAAAAACTGCCATGAAGATCATAGGAACTCGTGAGTTTCCATCCCTGCAGCACATTCATGAGAGCTCTGTGTTATGTTTAGCTCATAGAATCATCTCTGATCCAGCACATGTTCTGTTCTCAGAGTTTGAGCGTTTGCCTTCAGGACGCCGCTTCAGAGCAGCCAAACATAAGACCAATCGCTTTAAAAACTCATTTGTCCCTTCTGCCATAACACTGTTGAACAAGCAGTAGCTAGGTCTGAGCAGGTGTCCATGTCTGTGTTGTTTTGTGTTTTTCTTGTCTTGTGTCTGTATTTAGTGATTTTTTGTTGTGGCTGCCGGCCCTCAGCCCAAGACAAATTTCCCTAACGGGACAATAAAGTACTTGATTGATTGATTGATTGAACAACATGTTGCGCTGGCCACATCAGGATCCAAGTTTACACTGACTTAACATGTAAACCTGACGATGCACAAATTCTGTCTGATCTTAGTCCACAGTTAATTGATCCTATGTTGACTTCTGTGTCCTGCTGAATAACTTATCTGTCCTCTGTGTGTTCTCTGTATATCTTAAGTACTTTGGTTTTGCGCTGCAGGAGGCGAGACCTGGAGTCCCAGCTGCGTCTGTGTGAGTTCCTCAGAGACTGTGACGAACTGGAGCAGTGGCTTTTCGAACGTTTGGTCCGACTCCAGACGACCGGCCTGGGACGAGAGCTGAGCCAGATCCAACAGGCTCTGCATAAACACAAGGTAAAAGAACAAAAAGAAGAGCCAGATCCAACAGGCTCTGCACAAACACAAGGTAAAAGACACAAAGAAGAGCCAGGTCCAACAGGCTCTGCACAAACACAAGGTAAAAGACACAAAGAAGAGCCAGGTCCAACAGGCTCTGCACAAACACAAGGTAAAAGACACAAAGAAGAGCCAGGTCCAACAGGCTCTGCACAAACACAAGGTAAAAGACACAAAGAAGAATCTACAACAAATGTCAAAAGTATGAAGGCAATACACCAGACAATACACTTCATATAAACAGGTTGCCAACAATGTCACTCCGCAAATTGGGACAACCCCCCCCCAAAAATAAACAAAAAACATAGGCTTTGTAGTCTTTCCCAAATAGTGCATGTCTTGACTCTTTAAATGCTTTGCCGTAACTTGATGAAGGACTCACTAAATGACATAGAGCAAAGGGAAATGCAGTGGTTAAGTTGACAGGACATTAAGAGATTTTTTAGTGCAGGTACGGGAAGAGAAAATGGGGGCGGATTGTCTTCCGTTGTGACTTTAATCTTTCTGTTCCAAACTCTAAAGCAGTGATTTTGTTTCTGCGTGTAGGTACGCGTGCCCAGATGCAAGTTCATAGAAAACAACGGAGTGTCTCAATGCACATCGGCTTTAATTATGAAGATGTTAGGCCTACTTAGAATCAGATCGTTCGCTCTCCAGCGTTTCATAAGCTCTATATAAAACAAATCTCCACTGCCACATTGGCCAGTAGAGTGAAGCTTTTCATGTCAACACGTTCACGGACTCACCCTTCTTCACGTCCTTCACACGTCTGTCTAAAGTCCCGCTCTGGTCCCGATGTACAATCACAAAGTCAGCTGTCCCATCTTCCTCCCCGTCACGTTGTCCTGAAGAAGCTGCATTATAATCTCTTGCTTCAAAACGTGTGCATCGGATGTACATGTTTACTGCGTGAAGCCGGGGCAGGACTTGCAGCAGCACAGAGGACTTGCACGTGCCTATACACAACTAGTAATAAATCATTTTGTGTATTTAGCGGAGAAGATTGCATGATTTAGAAAGTATTTTGAGATTCGGATAATTCTCTTGTGGCTTTGATCTAGTCGTTGTTTTGTTGATTAGACAATTATTCTACAAACAATAGGCTCTGGCTGAAATGATAGGGACGAATAAAAAAGGGCCATATAGCGGAACGTCCTGCCCAAATTGGGACGGTTGACAACCCGAACAGACAACTCTGTGGGACTGACTCTGCCTTGGAGATCAAAGTCAGTACATCATGAACACTGATCTAAAGCTCAGTCAGTTGTTCCTTCCTTTAAGTTGTCAAACAGAAAGAGAAGTACAATCCTGGGTTTTGATTGGTCGTTGCAGGTGTTGGAGGCGGAGCTTCAGGCCCAGGAGGCGGTCTTTCGGGGAGTCGTGTCTCGAGGTCAGGACCTGGTCTCTAAACAGAACCGGGACCAACAGAAAACCGTCCAGAAGTGGATCCGAAGTCTCCAGAAGCAGTGGACTCACCTGAACAGTGAGAGTAAAGCCAAGAGAGACCGACTGGAGGCAGCCAGCGTCGTTAAACAGGTTTAATTTTACTCTTTTATTATCTCATAACCGCATGTGTGTCAGCGTCGTCAAACAGGTGAAGATCTGGTTTTATTTGACTGTTTTTATAAATATAATCAGTGTTTCTGTGGTACATTTGCCTCTGTCTCTCGTGCGTCTGCAGTACTTCTCCGAGGCTGTGGAGGCGTCGTCTTGGATTTATTTTACTGTTTTAATAACTTTAACTTGAGTGTTTCTGGTGCGTCTGCAGTAGAGACCTGCATCGGGCGAGAATTACCGGGACCGTGAGCAAACCTTCGGGATCGGGCGGTTTTAACGTTGCCTCGGGCAGGAGCGGGCGGTCAGGCCAAACACCTCGGGTCCCGACCGGACTCACACTCTCTCTGCTGTCTTAAAAATATTACGCAGCAAGAAAGAAATACCGCTTTGTGCGCGCTGCTGTTCAACAGAGAGACGCAACACTGGCGCTGCTGCATTTCCTAGTCTAGCGTGCGTATCAGCTGTGAGTCCTCGCATCTGCAGCAGCCGCAGCACGGGCGAAAACTTTCCTAGAGGAATGAAGGACTGGCTTTTACGCACGAGGAGATGGAATAATACACATGGAATTTGGTCAAGTAAAGTGTTTGTTTAGCAGAAACTGGAGGTGTGAGGAGCTTTGTATTTCAGGTCAGAAATACACAGACATCATCGCTTTATGATTGAATATAAAACGAACATAATTACTTTGTTGCAGATTATTTAGGCTGGTGCCTAATCATTTATAACTAGATGCAGAGTTATACAGAGTTTAGTCATTTGTGTCCATGTTGTTATGCCCTTGAGCCGTCATGAAAATCTAGTCCTGTGCAGGTCTGTACTTCTCCGAGGCTGTGGAACCGTTGTCTTGGATTTATTTTACTGTTTTAATAACTTAAACCTAAGTGTTTCTGCAGTACATTTGTTTCTGGTGTGTCTGCAGTACTTCTCCGAGGCCGTGGAGGCGTTGTTTTGGATGGTTTAATAACTTTAACTTGAGTGTTTCTGGTGTGTCTGATGCAGTACTTCTCTGAGGCCGTGGAGGCGGCGTCTTGGATGTTTTAATAACTTTAACTTGAGTGTTTCTCTTGCGTCTGCAGTACTTCTCTGAGGCCGTGGAGGCGTCGTCTTGGATGTTTTAATACGTTTACCTTGAGTGTTTCTGGTGTGTCTGATGCAGTACTTCTCCGAGGCCGTGGAGGCGTCGTCCTGGCTCGGCGACAGGAAGCCCCTCTCACCGCCGAGGATCATGGGAAAGACGAGCAGAGCAGCGCGGCTCTGCTACAGCGCCACCTGAAGTTGGAGAAGGAGATGACGGCGTTTGGCTCCGAGATCGTCAGACTGAGTGAACAGGCCAAAGCGGCGGCTCGGCTCAGTCTGATCACGGTGAGAAAAACACAAGAATCAGTCTTCAGTTTCAGAAATCAAGATCCTTAGAGAAGTTATCTGAGCTGGTTTAGTTTGTACACTTATGATTGAAAGTCCAAAAGTCCTGTCCAGTCTTGTGCTTGTCCCACAGTCCAGTTCCTCCTCTAGTCTCTGGTCCTCAGCCTGTCCCAGTTTCAGTTTCTATCCCCAGAGGAAATCCCAGCCTCCTTTAACTCTTCTGCAGCAGACGGGACAGCAGAAGGTTTACAGTGGCAGATGCATTTACAGTACAAGAAATAAACAGTCTGTAGCAGTATAAAGTTTTTCATAACGACTTACCCTGGATGTACACAGACTGCGAGGCGGGTTCGGGTCAGGACACGTGCGGGTTTCTTGCAAAGTGCCTGTTACACCAGATGCTGTCAACTGTGGTCCAGTTTTGTCCAAAGCCAGGCGGATTCACGTAGATTCATATAATGAACTGAAAGCCGCACCAGACCTCTGCGATCTCTGCGGAAAAATATACTTCATGTGGATTCTTTCTGCTGACCCACGCGGCTCCCGCACTCGCATCCGCACGCCTCGGAGGTCCGTGTACTTGTACATGAGCGCATTGGTTTTAAGCACTTTCTAAGTTGACTCGCACCGAACTCGCTGTCTGTGTACATCCAGGGTTATCCTTCCAGTGCCTCTGGTGCAGTTTAGGATCTGTCCTGGGACACTTGTTTCTGCTGCTCTAGGCTCTGTCAGGACTTTATTTGTCACATGTAGTTCTTGTGTGTGTTTTATTTAAGGAGTCCAGGAAAAGAACATGTGACGTGAGGGAGCACTATGTAAATGACAGTTAATACTCTGTGTTCAGACAGATGGATTTTCTTAATGTAGCTTAGCCACAACACTTTGTAGAAAACATACGTATGTAGGTTGTAGTTGTATCAGGGGGTCTGGGGGTCCTCGCCCTGGAGATTTGAACTAAAACAGAAGCTGTTTCATTTAATCTGGGTTGTTCTTAGTCATTAGATCTAGAGTGTTCAGAAAGCTTCAGCTGTCTCACAAACACATCAGATCTGTTCTGTGACTCTACGTCTGTTTTTAATGAATTTCAAAGTGTTGGTTGTAATCTTTGTCCGTCCACCTTATTGGAGAGAGTTAGAGCAGCTCTGTGTTCCTCTCACAGCCTGAGGTCATGTGACTGCTCCTGCTGCTGTGATTAAGTGAGACAGAGTCTTTGTCTGTGACTTAAACCCAACCAGGCTGGAGACACCCAGTGCCTCTGCAGACTACAGACAGTTCCCAAAAAGCAGGAAGTACGATCGTCCAATCAGCAAACAGGAACAAAGTGTTAGCCAAAGCCAACCCAAGCAGGGATACAGACTGAACGTGTTCTCCTCCTTTCCCTCGTGTCAAATATTCACTTAGAATCTGATTTTGTACCTTTTAATTTGCAATTTTACCACATGAAATGGCAACAAAACGACTTAAAAGCAGTGGTTTGGTTAGCATTTTCTTTGTCAGAGCAGTCTCTGTCCGATCCTCTGAGTCTGAATCTCAGAACACACTTCTCTGGTTATAAAACATCACGGTTCTGTTTGTGTTTCCAGTCGGAGCCGCAGCAGACCAAACCTCTGCAGCTCAGCGACTCTTCTGCAGACGAGGGGAGGGGCCACGGGCTGTGACGTCATCGCCCAGAGCAGGAAGTGGGAGGAGCCCCGTGAGCCCCGCCCCTCGCGCTGAGAACAAGGCCAAAGTGCGCTTCAGATACAGCAGAGGTGAGAAAGTGCAACCACAGCGACATTAGTATTATTTAGTGTATTTAGTCTTTTCAAATACAGTATATGTGTCTCTTTATGTAACGCTTTGGTTTTGGAGAATATTCTGTATTTACAATGATGTGTCTCTGTTTTAGGCGAGTTTTCCTGGGACAGAAACGAGGTGGTGACCGTCGTCAGAGAAGAACCAGACGGAGACAGAGTGACGGCTCGAGACGCCAGAGGAAACCAGCAGCTCATCCCCAAAACCTACCTCACCCTCCTCACCCCCCAGACCAGCACTGTGAGTCTCCCTCCTCCTCACCCTTCTCTCCCCTCCCCTCAAACCAGCACTGTGACTTTAGATACTTACCTCACCTCCTCACCCTGCAGACTAACACTGTGAGTTTAGATACTTACCTCACCCTCCTCACCCTGCAGACTAACACTGTGAGTTTAGATACTTACCTCACCCTCCTCACCCAGACTAACACTGTGAGTTTAGATACTTACCTCACCCTCCTCACCCAGACTAACACTGTGAGTTTAGATACTTACCTCACCTCCTCACCCAGACTAACACTGTGAGTTTAGATACTTACCTCACCCTCCTCACCCTGCAGACAAGGGGTCTCATTTATAAAGAAAGTGTAAAATTATACTTGGAAAAGTTACTATGAAAAAAATTTCGATTTTACCTGAAGTGAAAATGATCTAGATTCGCACTCTTTTCCCCTGAGCAGTAGAAATCTGCTTCAGGCCACTCCCCTTTCACACTTCAGTCTCACCACTGATACGCAAATGAGCGATTTTACATAAACATGAGCTGATCATGAGTTTGACTGACAGAGGGAGGAGCAGAGGAGAGACATGTCGCACAGACTGAGACGTTTATTCAACAGTGATCTTTGCTTCTTTGAGACACTTTTGAAACACTGAAAAACACACTGTCATTTACAACTCGTTGGCTTACTTTATTTGTACAGAATCATTGCGTTGATGCAGTCTGAAAGATCGTAAAACAAATGTGAAATATCACATTTGTCAAGCCTGTAGTCCACATGCATGCAGAGGTTTGCGTGCGTAAAGGACGTGTCTGCGCTGTAGTCCGGGGTTTGTGGAGAGGCTCATGTGGATTTAACACTTCCATGTCTAAAGATTTTGGAAAGAAATGACGACTGAGAAAAAGACGATGGAACACGGGCTCATGCGTGTGACGTCAGACTGTGTCCAGTGAGCATTTGATTTAGTCTAGACACTGAGAAACTGTTGGGATCATACAGCGTGAAGCACACATCTTTGAACCACAGAAGCATATGAGCGCTTTGAAAAAATGATGAACTCTGTCACACTCTGCAGACCTGTGGTATTCTTGTGCTGAAATGTGGAAATCACGGTAAAAATAGAAAACTTTTACCATTGCCTTTTTTTCTTCTCACCTTGTGTTTCTAAACTCTGATGTTTTCTTCCTCAGGTTGATTCTCCAGAGAGCTCCGCCTCCCCCAGCGGTGTCTCTGAAAGTCCCAGGACGTCCAGCAGCAGTAAACCCAGACGCAGCCGCTCCATGAGAAGAAGCACCACCGAGATCCACATGTCCTGGAGCCCCGACCCTCAGTACGAGAGAGGAAGTGTGGAGAAGACCCAGAGAGAGCTGGAGGAGGAGCATCAGAACCTTCTCAACGTGTGTAAGGTAAGACCAGAGAGAAAAGACCAGAGAGAAAAGACCAGAGAGAGAAGACCAGAGAGAGAAGACCAGAGAGAGAAGACCAGAGAGAGGAGAGAGCTGGAGCAGAGAGAGGAAGTGTGGAGAAGACCCAGAGAGAGCTGGAGGAGGAGCATCAGAACCTTCTCAACGTGTGTAAGGTAAGAACAGAGAGAGAACCAGAGAGAGGAGAACCAGAGAGAGCTGGAGGAAGAGCATCAGAACCTCCTAAACGTGTGTAAGGTAAGACCAGAAGAACCAGAGAGAGAAGAACCAGAGAGAGCTGGAGGAAGAGCATCAGAACCTCCTAAACGTGTGTAAGGTAAGACCAGAGAGAAAGACCAGAGAGAGAAGACCAGAGAGGAGGAGCTGGAGCAGAGAGAGGAAGTGTGGAGAAGACCCAGAGAGAGCTGGAGAGGAGCATCAGAACCTTCTAAACGTGTGTAAGACCAGAGAGAACAGGACCAGAGAGAAAGACCAGAGAGAGAAGACCAGAGAGAGAAGACCAGAGAGAGGAGAGAGCTGGAGCAGAGAGAGGAAGTGTGGAGAAGACCCAGAGAGACAGAGAGCAGGAGCAGAGAGAGAAGAACCAGAAAGAGCTGGAGGAAGAGCACCAGAGTCTGCTCAATGTGTGTAAGGTAAGACCAGAGAGAAAAGACCAGTGGAAAAGCACTAAGAAGGGAGAGAGAAGAGGAACGAGGAGAGAGAGAAGAGAAAAAGAAAGAAGGATAAAGAAGAGAAGGGAGGGAGAGAGAGAAGAGAAAAAGAGAGAGAGAGAGAAAGAAGAGAAATGATAAGAGAGAGAAAGGAAGAGGGAGAGAAGAGAGAGGAGGTGAGAGAGAAAGAAGAGAAAGGGAAGAGAAGGAAAGAGAAAGAAGAGAACGGAGGGAGAGAGAAAGAGAGAGGAAAAAGAGAGAGAAAGAAAAGAAAGGAGGAAAAGAGAGAGAGAAGAAATGAGAGAGAGAGAAAGAAGGAGGAGGGAGAGGAGAGATTGAGAGAGCAAGAGAGACAGAAAGAGAGGGGAGAAAGAGAGAACAAGTGAGAAAGGAAACAGATAGAGAGCAAGAGACAGAGAAAGAGAGAGAGAGCAGGAGCAGAGAGAGGAGAGAGAGGAGAACCAGACTTTCACTACGAGAGAGGAAGTGTGGAGAAGGCCCAGAGAGAACTGGAGGAGGAGCAACAGCTAATTAGCCTGGTGAGTCCAGAGAGAGGAGAACAACACTAGAGAGAACAGGATCATGTGTCAGGTGAGAGACACATGCCACATCCTCTGGAATCTGAACTGAAAGTAAAGACGTTTTTAAAACCTTGTATTGCTGATTAGGCTCCAGAGTGTGACCTGTTTAGTTGCAAAAGCAGCTGAAACCTTAGATGCATTGGTGCTCCAAACGTTCCTCTCGTACGTGTCCTATTTAACATCTGCTGTGAGTGTTTGTCAGTGTGTGTCTTTCTAACGCTGACCTCACTGCGTCAAGCTGCCTGAGAAAAACTTGCTTCTGTCGTGGCTTTTTCACAAGCGACAGTCACAACAACCCTCGAGTTTTGCCTCATCATCAGGCAACGTAAAAGTCCATGTAACCAGAGCACAGCGCAGACACCAAAAGCTTGTCTACATGAACATCCAAGCGACTGAAACCGGGTTCTTTGTGTCCTCAGTCCAAGCGCCGGTCTCTGGAGGAGTCTCTGCGTCTCCATCGCTTCTGCAGCAGCTGCGACGAGTTTGAGTCGTGGATGAACGACAAAGAGAATGTTCTCAACACGTTTAACTCTGCGGAGAACCAGGAGTGATCCAGGCCAAGTACGAGGTCAGAACCAGGACTCGACTAAACCAAGGACTAAAACAGGACTAAACCAGGACTCAGGACTAAAACAGGACTAAAGCAGGACTAAAACAGGACTAGGACTAAAGAAGGACTAAAAAGGACTAAAACAGGACTAAAACAGGACTAAAACAGGACTAAAACAGGACTAAACCAAGGACTAAAGCAGGACTAAACCAGGACTAGGACTAAACAGGACTAAACCAGACTAAACCAGGACTAAACCAAGGACTAAAGCAGGACTAAACCAGGACTAAACCAGGACTAAACCAGGACCAGGACTAAACCAAGGACTAAATGAGGACTAAACCAGACTAAAACAAGGACTAAAGCAGGACTAAACAGGACTATAACAGGACTAACGCAGGACTATAACAAGACTAAAGCAGGACTAAACCAGGACTAAAACAGGACTAAAACAGGACTAAAACAGGACTAAAACAGGACTAAAACCAGGACTAAAGCAGGACTAAAACAGGACTAAACAGGACTAAAACAGGACTAAACCAGGACTAAAGCAGGACTAAAACAGGACTAAAACAGGACTAAAACAGGACCAACTTAAACTGGACTAAACAGGACTAAAACAGACTAAAACAGGAAAACAGGACTAAAGCAGACTAAAAGGAAAAGCAGGTCTAAAACAGGACTAAAACAGGACTACAGGACTAAAGCAGGACTAAAACAGGACTAAACCAGGACTAAAACAGGACTAAACCAGGACTAAAACAGGACTAACAGGACTAAAACAGGACTAAACAGGACTAAAACAGGACTAAAAACTAAAGCAGGACTAAAACAGGACAGGACTAAAACAGGACTAAAACTAAAACAGGACTAAAACAGGACTAAAACAGGACTAAACCAGGACTAAACCAGGACTAAACAACTAAACCAGGACTAAAAGCAGGACTAAACACAGGACTAAAACAGGGACTAAAACAGGACTAAAACAGGACTAAAACAGGACTAAAACAGGACTAAAAGGACTAAAACAGGACTAAAACAGGACTAAACAGGACTAAAACAGGACTAAACAGGACTAAAACAGGACTAAACAGGACTAACAGCAGGACTAAAACAGGACTAAACCAGGACTAAACAGGACTAAACAGGACTAAACAGAAAAACTAAAACAGGACTAAACCAGGACTAAACAGGACTAAAAGCAGGACTAAAAGGACTAAACAGGACTAAAACAGGACTAACAGGACTAAAACAGACTAAACAGGACTAACAGGACTAA
>JBBPFD010000245.1:0-12500 GCA_038363315.1 Mugilogobius chulae | reverse complement strand
AGAAGAGAGGGAGAGGAGAGGAAGAGAGGAGAGAAGAGAGAGAAGAGAGAGAGGAGAGAGGAGAGAGAAGAAGAGAGAGAGAGAGAAGAGAGAGAGAGAGAAGAGAGAGGGAGAGAGAGAGGAGGGAGAGGAAATAGAGAGAAGAGAGAGAGAGGGAGAGAAAGAGAGAGAGAGAGAGAGGGAGGGAGAGGAGAGAGAAGAGAGGAGGAGAGAGAAAGAGAGAGAGAAGAGAGGGAGGAAGAGAGAGAGAGAGAGAGGAGGAGAGAAAGAGAGAGAGAGAGAGAAGAGGAGGGAGAGAGAGAGAGAGGAGGGAGAGAAAGAAAAAGAGAGGACGGAGAGAGAGAGAAAGAAAAGAAGGGAGAGAGAGAGAGGAGGAGGAGAGAAGAGAGAGGAGAGAAGGAGAAAAACAGAGGAGGAGAGAGAGAGGAAGAGAGATGAGAGAGAGAGAGAAAGAAAGAGAGAGGATGAGAGAGAGAAAGAAAAGAGGAGGGGAGAAGAAAGAAAGAGAGAGAGGAGAGAGAGAGAGAAAAAGAAAAGAAGGAGGAGGAGAGAGAGAAAGGGGAGGAGAGAGAAGAGAGAGAAAAGAGAGGGAGAGAAAGAGACAGACAGAGGGGAGTGCACTGTAAAAAGTCATAAAGGTCAATAAGTTCAAATGAACTTTAAATCTTGTGTTTGATGTAAATCTTTGACAATGTGAAGTCAAAGAGTTTCTTAATGAGAAGAAAGAAAAGAGCGATAATAGAAAGAGAGAGAGAGAAGGGAAGAGTAAGTAAGCAGAGAGAGAAAAAAGAGAAAGGAAGAGAGAGAGAGAAAGAAGAGAAAGAGGAGAGAGAAAGAAATAAGAGAATATGAGAAAGGATGAGAGCGAGAGAGAAAGCAAAGAGAGAGAGAGGGAAAGAGGAGAGAGAGAAAGAAGAGAAGGATGAGAAAAAGAGAAAATGAGAGAGACGAGAAAGAGCGAGGTGAGAGAGAGAGAGAGAGAGAGAACAAGTAGAACCGGAAAACAGATAAAGCGCTAGAACAGACGGGAGAGAGGAGGACAGAGAAAAGAGGTAGAAGTGAGGAGAGAGCAGAGAGTGAATAACAAACTTTAGGCAGAACTTGTACTTGTATTTTTAAAGTGACTTCACCTCAAACCTGTTAAACTTTAGTCGTTAAACTGTGTGTTAATGGAGTTTAATTAAGTCATGTTTTGGCTGATGTTTGTTTCCAGGCTGCAGCAGATGAAAACCGAGGCCAGATCTCTTCTAAAAACTCCAAACGTGGACATCCAGGGCACTTTAGACTCTCTCACAGCCGACTGGCTCAAACTGGACAAGCTGTGGACCAATAGGAAACAGCGGCTGGAGGAAGGGGCGGAGCTTCACAGACTCAACCAGGAAGCAGATCGAATCGGAGGCGTCGCTGTCGGGACACGAAGCTCGACTCCGGGTCAAAGATCTGGGCGTAAGACCGACCAAAACTCAAGATTTAAACAGGACTGAAACAGGACTAAAGCAGGACTAAAACAGGACTAAACCAGGACTAAAGCAGGACTAAAACAGGACTAAACCAGGACTAAAGCTGGACTAAAACAGGACTAAAAACAGGTCTAAAACAGGACTAAACCAGGACTAAAACAGGACTAAAACAGGTCTAAAACAGGACTTAAACAGGACTAAAACAGGACTAAAACAGGACTAAAAACAGGTCTAAAGCAGGACTAAACCAGGACTAAAGCAGACTAAAACTGGACTAAAACAGGACTAAAGCTGGACTAAAACAGGACTTAAACAGGACTAAAAAAGACTAAAGCAGGACTAAACCAGGACTAAAACAAGGACTAAACAGCAGACTAAACCAGGGACTAAAGCAGGACTAAAGCCAGGACTAAAACGGACTAAAGCAGGGACTAAAACAGGACTAAAACAGGACTAAAGCAGGACTAAAACTGGACTAAAACAGGACTAAAGCAGGACTAAAACAGGACTAAACAGGACTAAAGCAGGACTAAACAGGACTAAACATGGACTAAAACAGGACTAAAGCAGGAACTAAAAACAGACTAAAGCAGGACTAAAACAGGACTAAAGCAGGACTAAAACAGGACTAACAGGTCTAAACAGGACTAAAACAGGACTAAAGCAGGACTAAACAGGACTAAAACAGGACTAAAACAGGACTAAAACAGGAGAAAGCAGGACTAAAGCAGGACTAAAGCAGGACTAAAGCAGGACTAAAACAGGGTCTAAAACAGGAGGAAAAGCAGGACTAAAGCAGGACTAAACAGGTCTAAAACAGGACTAAAACAGGACTAAAGCAGACTAAAGCAGGACTAAGCAGGACTAAAACAGGACTAAAGCAGGACTAAAAACAGGACTAAAACAGGACTAAAACAGGACTAAAGCAGGACTAAACAGGACTAAAACAGGACTAAAGCAGGACTAAAACAGGAGGGACTAAAACAGGACTAAACCAGGACTAAAACAGGACTAAAAGCAGGACTAAAACAGGACTAAAGCAGACTAAAACAGGACTAAGCAGGACTAAAGCAGGACTAAAACAGGACTAAAGCAGGACTTAAACAGGACTAATAACAGGACTAAAACAGGACTAAACCAGGACTAAAACAGGACTAAAGCAGGACTAAAACAGGACTAAAACAGGACAAAAACAGGACTAAAAACAGGACTAAAACAGGACTAAACCAGGACTAAAGCAGGACTAAAAGAGGACTAAACCAGGACTAAAACAGGACTAAAACAAGACTAAAGCAGGACTAAACCAGGACTAAAGCAGGACTAAAGCAGGACTAAAACAGGACTAAAGCAGGACTAAACAGGACTAAAACAGGACTAAAGCAGGACTAAAATGGACTAGAACAGGACTTAAAGCAGGACTAAAACAGGACTAAACATGGACTAAAGCAGGACTAAAACAGGACTAAACTGGACTAAAACAGGACTAAAGCAGGACTAAAACAGGACTAAAGCAGGACTAAAACAGGACTAAAGCAGGACTAAAACAGGACTAAAACAGGTCTAAAACAGGACTAAAACAGGACTAAAGCAGGACTAAAACAGTCTAAAACAGGACTAAAACAGGTCTAAAACAGGACTAAAACAGGAGAAAAGCAGGACTAAAGCAGGACTAAAGCAGGACTAAAGCAGGACTAAAACAGGTCTAAAACAGGAGAAAAGCAGGACTAAAGCAGGACTAAAACAGGTCTAAAACAGGACTAAAGCAGGACTAAAGCAGGACTAAAACAGGACTAAAGCAGGACTAAAACAGGACTAAAACAGGACTAAAACAGGACTAAGCAGGACTAAAGCAGGACTAAAACAGGACTAAAGCAGGACTAAACAGGACTAAAGCAGGACTAAACAGGACTAAAACAGGACTAAACAGGACTAAAGCAGGACTAAAACAGGACTAAAGCAGGACTAAAACAGGACTAAAGCAGGACTAAAGCAGGACTAAAGCAGGACTAAAGCAGGACTTAAACAGGACTAAAACAGGACTAAAACAGGACTAAACCAGGACTAAAACAGGACTAAAGCAGGACTAAACAGGACTAAAACAGGACAAAAACAGGACTAAAACAGGACTAAAACAGGACTAAACCAGGACTAAAGCAGGACTAAAAGAGGACTAAACCAGGACTAAAACAGGACTAAAGCAGGACTAAAGCAGGACTAAAACAGGACTAAAACAGGACTAAAACAGGACTAAAACAGGACTAAAACAGGACTAAAACAGGACTAAAACAGGACTTAAACAGGACTAAAGCAGGACTAAAACAGGACTAAAGCAGGACTTAAACAGGACTAAAGCAGGACTAAAGCAGGACTAAATCAGGACTTAAACAGGACTAAAGCAGGACTAAAGCAGGACTAAAGCAGGACTAAAACAGGACTAAATCAGGACTTAAACAGGACTAAAGCGGGGCTAAAACAGGACTAAAGCAGGACTAAGGCAGGACTAAAACAGGACTTAAACAGGACTAAAACAGGACTAAAGCAGGACTAAAGCAGGACTAAAACAGGGACTTAAACAGGGACTAAAGCAGGACTAAAGCAGGACTCAAGCAGGACTAAAGCAGGACTAAAGCAGGACTAAAACAGGGACTTAAACAGGACTAAAGCAGGACTAAAGCAGGACTAAAGCAGGACTAAAGCAGGACTAAAACAAGACTTAAACAGGGACTAAAGCAGGACTAAAGCAGGACTAAAACAGGACTAAAGCAGGACTAAAACAGGACTAAAACAGGACTAAAGCAGGACTAAAGCAGGACTAAACCAGGACTAAAGCAGGACTAAAACAGGACTAAAACAGGACAAAACCAGGACTTAAACAGGACTAAAGCAGGACTTAAACAGGACTAAAGCAGGACTAAAACAGGACTAAAGCAGGACTAAAGCAGGACTAAACAAAGACTAAATCAGGACTTAAACAGGACTAAAGCAGGACTAAAGCAGACTAAAGCAGGACTAAAACAGGACTAAATCAGGACTTAAACAGGACTAAAGCTGGACTAAAGCAGGACTAAAGCAGGACTAAAGCAGGACTAAAACAGGACTTAAACAGGACTTAAACAGGACTAAAGCAGGACTAAAGCAGGACTAGAGCAGGACTAAAGCAGGACTAAAGCAGGACTAAAACAGGACTTAAACAGGGACTTAAACAGGGACTAAAGCAGGACTAAACCAGGACTAAAGCAGGACTAAAACAGGACTAAAGCAGGACTAAAACAGGACTAAAACAGGACTAAAGCAGGACTAAAGCAGGACTAAAACAGGACTAAAACAGGACTAAAGCAGGACTAAAGCAGGACTAAAACAGGACTAAAACAGGACAAACCAGGACTTAAACAGGACTAAAGCAGGACTAAAACAGGACTAAAACAGGACTAAAACAGGACAAAACCAGGACTTAAACAGGACTAAAGCAGGACTAAACCAGGACTAAACCAGGACTTAAACAGGACTAAAGCAGGACTAAAACAGGTCTAAAACAGGACTAAACCAGGACTTAAACAGGACTAAAGCAGGACTAAAACAGGTCTAAAACAAGATTTAAACAGGACTAAACCAGGACTAAAAGCAGGACTTAAACAGGACTTAAACAGGACTAAAGCAGGTCTAAAGCAGGACTAAACCAGGACTAAAGCAGGACTAAACCAGGACTAAAGCAGGACTAAAGCAGGACTATGTTTAAGTGTCTTTGTGCCCGTCCAGGACTCGGTGCAGAGCGTCCACAGTCTCCTGAAGAGACACGACGAGCTGGAGGCTTTGATCCGGGCTCTGGACCAGAGGGTGGAGCTGTTCGCTGAGCGCTGCCATCAGCTGGTGGAGCAGCAGCACTACGCCTCCAGACAGTGAGACGCTTTGACCTCTGAACTCTGATAAAACACGTGTCTGACTGTGGTTTGTGTTTGCAGTGTGAGAGAACGCAGCAGGAGCATCCACAAAGCTCACAGGAGACTGAAGGAGAGCTGCAGAGAGAGGAGGACGGAGCTGCTGCAGGCTCAGAGGAAACAGGTTCCACTCCCAACACACTACACACGAGAAATCCCTCTACCACACGCAAAATATGCAAATTACAGTGAAACTAAACGCCAAATCCACTTTTTTCACTGTCAGACGGTGTCCAGTACAGACCAAAAGTTTTGGACACACCTTCTCATTCAAAGAGTCTTTTTTGGATGCCTTCAGTGTGAATCTACAATGTTCAGAGTAATAAAAAATAAAGAAAACTCTTGAATGAGAAGGTGTGTCCATACTTTTGGACTGTACTGTATATGGGGTCAAAATTGAATTATCTACTGTTTCCTGGTCTTTTTGGGACATTTTGTGCAATCTGGCTCATTTTGCAGTTATGTGAGCCGCCCAGGTGGGTCAGACAAACTACTACTTCTGACGCTGCTGCTGTGGACAGTTAGAAAGTCAGTTGTACAGCAGGTATTAGTCAGTATTAGTCAGTTGGTTCAGATGGGTCAGCAGGTGCTACAAAGTGCAAGGGGTTGCACGTTCGAAACTTAATTTTTTTCTCATTTTCAGTTTAAAGAAATACTCATGAGCCCATGTGCTTCTGTAAAGCAAACTTTTTTTTGTTTAGTTTAGTCTTTATTTGTCACGGACCATGTACAAAATGTGTTCATCCTATTAAAAGAAGAGATGAGCTTCACCATCTGCCGTCCCTGAGCAGGTGAACACACAACACAATTTACATACATTTGTTCATAAATACATAAGCAGTGAAATAGATGATTTCATCAACACAAATCAATTCTAAAAAAAAAAAAGAATCTAGAAGTGCAAACAAACTAGAGCTAAACCTGTGTCTTCTCCTAGGTTTGCAAGTCTGTTTGGAGTGAGGTTGTGGGTGGAGTAAAGGCCTATTCAGACGTAAAAACTTTGTTCTTGTTTGTACGGCCCGAGGTGCACAGACAAAGTTTGTACTTCGTATGATTATGAACAGGCCTTAAGTCTCTTGCACCTTCATCCAGTTCTACTGATTTGGGACACAACCTGAAAATGTCCCTGTAGTGTCTTCTTCTGTGGTTCAGTTTGCACCAAAGTCAAAATCCACTTTAGATCGTCTTAGCATTAACCCTTGACTGCATTCAGTATGTGTGTGTTGTTGGCACTTTTTAACTCTTTAGTCTGTGTTTGCAGGAGTTTTTGACTCTTTATGCTGCGTTCACACCGGACAGCTTATTTGCGTCTAAATTCGCCTAAACGCGCGTTAAATTTCGCCGGTTATTTATTATGTTGACGCCTCAATAAGCTTCTAAAATGCCCTGACGCGTGTCGAGGCTTTGGTGGACAAAAAGACACTTTTAACGCCCCAAAGCGCTTCCAGCTCCTGCTTGTTTTGCTATGTTTTCCTCGTAGACAGATCACTGAGAGAGAGAGGCTGTTGCATTTATAAAACAGAGCTTACCCGATCACACAACTTCCTCCTCCTCCAGACAGTGTCTCTTTGCTGTCTCTGTCCTCCTCAGCTCTTCCCGTTGTACAGCAGGTTTAAACACGGCACCGGGCATTTTTAATACATCCATGTGAGGCGTTGTCAGTCCAGATCATGTCCCGTGTTTGTCGTGTCTCCAGATTTTCAAAGCAACGAACGGCCAAGTCTTTGAAAAAAGCCCCAAACAAGCCACCTTTCGTTAAAAAGTTATTAAAAGACTTCAGTAAACAGTCGTCCTTTCCTCTTGGTGTGACAGGAGAACAACATGTCACGTGTACGGGAGTGGAGTCTCTGATTGGCTGACACCGGCTTCCAACGCGTCTGAAGATGGATTTTCCCAACTCCTGCATTCGCCGCAGCTTCAAGCTTCTAATCCGCAAGACGCCGCGTTTTCAGATGCCTAAACGCGCGTCAACTAACGCCACAGACGTCAATACGCACGGAAAATTCACTTGAACCCTCAAGACGCGGGTTTACATTGACTTAACACTGAAAATAGACACAAATACGCCAAGACACTGTCCGGTCTGAACGCAGCATTAGTCTGTGTTTTTAGGAGTTCCTGAGTTTTAATTCTGTGTTTTAGGTTTTATTTCTGTGTTTGTAGGAGTTCCTGAGTTTTATTTCTGTGTTTGTAGGAGTTCCTGAGTTTTATTTCTGTGTTTGTAGGAGTTCCTGAGAGACGCGGAGGAGCTGCTGCTGTGGATGGACGAGAAGATGAAAATAGCCGAAGACGAATCGTATCGAGACCCAACGAACATCCTGCACAAACTGAACCGACACGAGGCTCTGGAGAAAGAGATGGAGGCCAACAAAGAGCGTCTGGAGAGGCTTCTGCAGGTAAACACAACAAACAAACAATAACAAACATCCTGCACAAACTGAACCGACACGAGGCTCTGGAGAAAGAGATGGAGGCCAACAAAGAGCGACTGGAGAGGCTTCTGCAGGTAAACAACAACAAACAAACAATAACAAACATCCTGCACAAACTGAACCGACACGAGGCTCTGGAGAAAGAGATGGAGGCCAACAAAGAGCGACTGGAGAGGCTTCTGCAGGTAAACAACAACAACAAACAAACAATAACAAACATCCTGCACAAACTGAACCGACACGAGGCTCTGGAGAAAGAGATGGAGGCCAACAAAGAGCGACTGGAGAGGCTTCTGCAGGTAAACGACAACAAACAACAACAAACAAACAAACAAACAACAAAGTCAGATTTCTACAGGTGAATAAGCAAAAAGGAAATATCACAGACTGTTTTTACCACACAAAGATATCCATGTCATGAAGTACTGGGAGGAAGAGATGCCAAAAAATATAGACACCAGCCTTTTATTTGGTAGTATCAAGTGTCAGAGGTGGAGACTTGAGTCACATGACTTGACTCGAGTCGCACTTTTCATGACTTAGACTTATTTGCCCTATGATCCCACAGTTACCACAGTTTACGTGCTCACATTCTTGCTCTTCTCTGTGTGGAGCTAATCAGACTCCAGACGCTGCAGGAGCAGTGCTGCTGCTGCGCCCTTTTCTCTCCCTCGCGCTCATAAACAGTCTACAGAGGATCTCTTCCGCTGCAGTTTGCACAGGTGGCGCGAATAAGAGAGGTCTGTTGCACTGACAGAGGGACAGACACAAGTCTGAGCTCCGCCTGGGTTTTTTAATCCTCCAAAAAGACCCCGTAATCACAGAGATACGACCCGTTAAAGTCTTCAAACCGAGAGTGACGCTTGGATATACATAAACCTGTTCAGCCTAAACAAGATGAGAATTCTGATCCTATAAATATCCAAACTGATGAACACAGGTAATATTATTATGTAATTGGCTTCATAGTTTATTTATTTATTGAACTTACAAATAGACATGTTTAAATACTGTATATCATTTGGTTCTAAAATTATTATCCAAGTCAAAATATCACAGACATCTGTTTGTACTTTTGCAGACTTATTTATTACAGGGTGAGGGCATGGATATTTTTTTCCAACTCAAGGGGGATATGGTAAAAAAAAGATTTATCTGTATTTTTGACATCGCCAAAAATATGTATCCTCATCCTGAATGTCCCAAAGTATCCTTTTAATTTTCTATTTTTTTTTTTTTTACAAAATAGTGTAGTTGATTTTCCCTCCATAAATTTACACTGAGCAAAAAAAACATCCCTGCGAATTTTGTTCTGGCACATTGCTGGAAAAATTGCACAGAATGCAAAAAGTTTTGTTTTAAAATGCACCAAAGCCTTTTAGTTGAGTAGATATTAAAATTTGGCTTTAAAAAATGTAATGACTTGCCATGACTTGATGCCGAGGTGACGACTTGACTTGACTTACTTGACCCTCATGACCTACTGACTTGGACTTACTTGTGACTTGCATTTAAGTGACTTACTCCCACCTCTGTCAAGTGTTAACCTCCAGCTAAAGTGTGGACAGGACGGATAAACCTGCAGAATCAGAGAAACCTGCAGAGATCGTACAGCTCACAGTCGTGTTTCTTCCAGGTGAGCTCTCAGATCCAGGCTGAAGACCATCACAGCTCCCAGACCCTCAGCAGAAAGTCCAGTCAGCTGAGCAGCCGCTGGAGACGACTTCAGGAGCAGATGAGTGAGAGAGGAGACAAGCTGAGACAGGCGGGACAACAGGAGCAGCTCATGGATCTACTACAGGTAAGAAGACACATGAGAACGTTAGGATAAGAGAGAGAGAAGTGAGAGAGGAGACAAACTGAGGCAGGCGGGACAGCAGGAGCAGCTCATGGATCTACTACAGGTAAGAAAATACAAGAGAGAACGTTAGGAGAAGAGAGAGAAGAGAGAGAGAGGAGACAAGAGGAGACAGGCAGGACAACAGGAGCAACTCATGGATCTACAACAGGTACGAAGACGTAAGAGAGAGAACGTTAGGAAAAGAGAGAGAAGTGTGAGAGAGGAGACAAACTGAGACAGGCGGGACAGCAGGAGCAGCTCATGGATCTACTGCAGGTGAGAAGACACGAGAGAACGTTAGGAAAAGAGAGAAGAGAGAGTGAGGAGACAAACTGAGACAGGCGGGACAGCAGGAGCAGCTCATGGATCTACTACAGGTACGAAGACGTAAGAGAGAGAACGTTAGGAGAAGAGAGAAGTGAGAGAGGAGACAAGCTGAGACAGGCGGGACAACAAGAGCAACTTATGGATCTACTGCAGGTACAAAAACATCAGAGAACGTTAGGATGAGAGAGAGAAGTGTGACAGGAGACAAACTGAGACAGGCAGGAGCAGCTCATGGATCTACTACAGGTACATCTGTAACTACACAGTTTGTGCGTGCGCCCAGCGTGTGTGTACCTGCAGCAGAAGATACAGAAAACACCCTTTTATATTAACTAAGCTGTCTGTGATCAGAATCTACATAGCAACAGCATGGAAGCAGTTGTTAGGGCTCACAGGGGCGGAGGCTTGAAGTATGAATGTCAGAGCTGTTCGGCCCAAGTTGGTCCAACTAACTTCTTACTTCATATGAAGTATGAATAGTTCAGCTGCTGAAGCCCCGCCCACAGGAACAGTTGTTGCTATTAGGGGTGTAATATTCATATTCGGTTCGGTTTTCAGTTTTCACAGTTGTCGGTTCGGTATTTTTCGGTACACTTTCAGTTCAGGTTTTATGTTTAAAAAGAAAACAATATTTGTACATTTCACTGTAAAAGCAACAATATTCTATTAATATTAATTTAACGCTGATACCCTGCAGCAGGAATATCTCAAAGAAACAAAATCTATTTAGATTGAGCTTGTATTTATTTATTTATATTTATTTAATTTAATTTATTTATTTTTGCTTGTATTTGCTCAGTGCGTGATTCTAATGTTGCTGAACAGTGGCTTATGACGTGGTGCTGTGTGGCGCTGAATCAAGAGGAAGCTCATAGAAGCAGCTTAAGTTTTTGGAGCCTTTGAGACAGTCGTTTTTGATCAACACATATCTATCGAGCGGACATGTGAATGTGGCGATGGACTTTTTTCACAAGGAGCGGTGTTTGTGCAGGATTTTACTCACAGAAAGTCTTGTAGTTGTGACTGCGTGTGCTACAGGTGACTGGGACGCGGCGGTAGCGGTGAGTTCAAATGTTCGTCTTTGTCCCGCGATGATTCTGAAGTGTTTACGAGCGCGGAGACATGTAAATCCATCAGAAGTATTCACTTGGCATCAAGTAAGCAGCGCGGATGAATAAAAGTCCAAGGAAGACGTTTAAAAAAACACTAAATATAAGCTAGCGCTGCATCACTTAATACTGTCCGTGTAGAAACATGCCGTGCGTGAACAGTTCCGCCCCGGTCGCGCAAAATCACATTTATTTACATAAAATAGTATTGAAACGGTACACACGTGCACCGAACCGAACGTGCTGTACCGAAACGATTCACTACGACCATGTATACCGTTACACCCCTAGTTGCTATTGTGTTGCTATGGAGATTATCAACAGTTCAGTGACAGCAGTTTTAATAACTGTTACATGTCAATCACCATGGCCTAAATAGTAATTTAGTAAAATAGTAATCTTAATTTTTTACAAAAAAATAAAAAAATAAAATTACAATTAGCCACGCCCACTTTGAAACGTGACCAATAACAGTGCAGTGTCTGACAGCCCTGCAAGAACAAAGCTCTGCTCAGGAGAAGGTGCCAGGACAAACGTACTGCTCAAGGCGTAAGAATAAATGCTGCGTTCATGTGCTCCTCGAGAACTTAGACACAACGGTAACTGAAGTTATTATGTCGAGTGCAACGTGGTCACGTCAGGTCGTCTCAGGAAGTCGGAACAACTGTGACACGGAAACACCAGCACGCGCAATAACGCCACTGAAGAACCACGAGACGAAAGTAAACTTCAACTCTTTTCTTCAAAGAGTCTTGTTTCTGCATCATTTCTGCAATAACTGACGTCAGCTCCGTTTGTCCCAAGTTTCCGAGCGTTCATGTGCATTTTTCAACTCGGAACAACATTTTCCCCATTTCCCGAGGAGCACATGAACGCGGCAAAAGTTCTTTCTTCTGATGAATATAAATAAAAAAGTTTGTAGTTTCCTTCGTCACGTCTCAAATCAACTCCACAAAGACATCAGTTTGAATGAGTTTATTTGTGACGATGAAACAAAGGAGCTGGTCGTATATCTTCTCTGATAACCTGCTGTGTTTTCAGGACGCTAAAGTGAAAATGGAGGCGATTCAGTGGATGTTGAACAACGCGGCCAAAGGTCACGACCTTCGCTCCAGTCGACAGCTGCTCAAGGTAAAAACACAAACTCAGAAGAACATGTGCTCAGGTTTGTGTTTTATAAGATCTTTGTCGAGGCTTTCAGCGTCACAATTATCGTTTGAACTCTGCAATAAACAACACTTCAAAACACTTCTCTCTCTCTTCTCCTTCTCTCTCTCTCTCTCCCCCTCTTCTCTCTCTCTCCTCTCTCTCTCTCTCTGCTCTCCTCTCTCTCTCTCCTCTCCTCTCTCTCTCTCCTCTTCTCCTTCTCTCTCTCTCCCTCTCTTCTCCTTTACTCT
>JBBPFD010000244.1:16867-51825 GCA_038363315.1 Mugilogobius chulae | reverse complement strand
ACTGAGTCGTATTTTGCATATAAAAGTCTGTTTTATCATATTTACCCTTCATTTTGATGCCGCCTGCTCGGTGCAAATCAACAGCCTGTGTCCATGACAGTGGAAAAAAGAACGAACTTCCTCTTCGCTTGCCTAGAGCATAGTGTGTACAATGCGCCCTCTAGTGGTGTGACGGAATACTAACTTGTAATTTCCCACTGGGCTACACACTCCCTGCTAAAATCGTCAACGTCCCTGTTGACGCAGTTCCTGGAGAACAGCACTCATACTTGTCAACAACTGGGACAACACATCTGAACTAACAGACACAGTGTTACACGTGGAACGAGGCATATGGTGGGGGTTAGAATGCTTGCCTGCAGATGCCCTGAGGGTCCTACGAGGTGGGGGCATTGGTTGCACAACCTCACATTCAGTGTCAGACTCCCAAAAACTTTCTAGAGCAGACGCAGCATTCTCGCTCCCTGATTCAGACATGTCTTGATCTAGTTGCCCTGAGTCTTCGCCACTCTGAATTGCTAACGCGGGCCCCTCTTGGCTTGCTTCAGGTAAATCAGTTATCTCCACCATGACATAGTCAGGCTCCATGTCAACCGTAGGTTGGCACTTGGGGACAGATTCAAGTATATCTATAGGGCTCTTGGCGCCTTGTTCCTGAAGGACCGGAATAAGGCCAGTGTAAAGTCTAATGTTGGCCCTATGAACCCTTTTGACTGGCCCTCCCTCGATTGGCACTACAGTGTACGTGGTGTCTTTGTTCTCTACCACTCTGTGAATGACAGGGCTCCAAGCATCTTGAATTTTGTTTCTGCCGAGAGGTCTGTGACGCAAAAGGACAAGCTGACCTACTGCAATTGGAGGGCAGTAAACTTTAGGTCTGTGTAACTCAACCCGTTCCAATGCCTTTTGCTCAGCATATTGTTTTGCTTTGGAATGTGCTTCACTAAGGCGCTCCTGATGTACGGTCAGCCAGTCTCTTCTAATTGGTTCTGACTCTTGCCCTAAAAGAGCGTCTATGGGCAGACGTGGTTGTACCCCAAACAAGAGGTAGTAGGGTGAATAGCCAGTGGTAGAATGGGGGGTTACGTTATAAGCATACACCAGCTCGGTTAAATGCTCAGGCCAACGGCGTTTCTTTTCTGGAGACAGTGAACGCAAAAGGTCGTGAAGTGTCCTGTTGAACCTTTCGCACTGGGCGTTTCCTTGAGGGTGGTGGGGTGTTGTGCGTGTTTTTTTTACCCCATAAAGTTTGCACAACTCAGCCACAACTTCACTCTCAAAGTTTCTGCCCTGGTCAGAATGTAATCTCTCTGGCACACCATATTTCATGAACCACTCTCGCAGAAGAATCTTAGCTGTAGTGTCTGCCTTTTGATCACGGGTTGGAAATGCCTGTGTGAACTTGGTAAAAAACATCCGTGACTACTAATACATTCTCCCTACCATCTGATGCAGGTTCCAGGACAGTGAAATCAACAGCAATGACTTCCAGAGGACGTGTTGCCATGAAAGACTTAAAGGGAGCATGTATTTTTAACTGGGGGCATTTTGGAAAGAACACATCTTTGACACCTCTTAATCCATTCCTCCACATCATCATACATTCCGACCCAAAAACATCTCTGTTTCAATAGACACTGGGTTCTTTCCACCCTTGATGGCCCATATCATCATGTACACTAGCAGTAGCCGCTCCTTTAGACATTCTGGCACTAAAAACTGTCGGACATTCGCCAAAATGATTGTCATCAATAACTCGATATAATAACCCATCCAACTCTTTAATCTTGTCCCATTGACGAAGTAAGGATAACACAGGTTTTGCTAGAATTCCCTCTCACTACGGGTTGGTTTCTGCTTTTTGTTCCAAAACTGCCTGAAACTAGAAAGCGTTGGTCATTGCTCTGAAATTTCACAAGCTCAACTTTAGAGTATCCAGGAAGGGTGGGAATATCACTCTGGAACTGATCTCCCATTAAGCCCTGCTCAGTCCCAGAAGCACGAATTTGTCTCACTTTACAGCACTGTACACACTGCAAGACCCACCTCTGGCCCTACAGCTGTTCCTTTTGCACCATTACAGATGGTCACACAGCATCAAAGTCCAAGTCATCCCGAATGTGCTATAGGCTCCCCTGCTAACGGCTGCCTAGAGAGGGTGTCGGCAGCGGTGTTAGAACGACCTGGCCGATATTCACATCAAAGTCAAATACAGACAACTGAGCGACCCACCGCTGTTCAATGGCGCCAAGCTTTGCAGTGTTGAGATGACATAACGGATTGTTGTCTGTTACGACAGTAAACTTCGAACCCAGCAAATAACCTCTAAATTTCTCAGACACTGCCCATTTAAGGGCAAGTAGTTCCAGTTTCATACTGCTGTAGTTGCGATCATTCTTTTCAGCATTGCGAAGTCTCCTACTAGCATACGCTATGACTCTCTTGTACTGGCCCTGCTGCTGATACAAAATGGCTCCCAGGCCTAGACTGCTGGCATCAGTCTCCACCAGAAAGGAAGTGAGAAATCTGCATAACCTAACAAAGGAGCAGTTGTGAGCTTCTCCTTTAAAAGCTCAAACGAATCTTGACACTCAGTGGTCCACAAACTGCTTATAGAGCATTTGGACTTGCTCACACCTGTGTGGCTGAGACACGCGTTCACTATATCATGTAATGGCCGGCAATCTGCGAGAACCCCTTAATGAACCTTCTATAATAGCTGCAGAATCCCAAAAATGACCTCAAATCCTTCACTGTCTGTGGATCTTCCACTCTTGAACTGCAGCTATTTTATCCGGATCTGTCCCTATGCCATCTACTGAGATCCGGTGGCCTAAAAATCGCACTTCTGGCTGCAAAAAATGACATTTCTCAACCTTGATTTTTAGCCCTGTGTCCTTCAGCCTCTGCAGTGCTTTCTCAAGTCGAGTTAAATGTTCCTCAAATGTCTCGGAATACACCAAAATATCATCCAGATAAACCAGCATGACTTGGAAAATGAGATCATTCATAGTGGCCTGCATTAGGCGCTGGAAAGTAGCTGGACCATTGCAAACCCAAAGGCATTCGGCAGTACTCATATAACCCAAAAGGGGTTGTAAAAGCAGTCTTGTGTCTGTCATCATCATGTACAGCTACCTGATGATATCCACTCGCCAGGTCGATAGTGGTGAAGTACTTGGCACCATGAAGGGCATCAAAACACTCGTCGATGCGAGGTAAAGGAAAAGCATCACGATGGGTCTTTGCATTAAGTCTCCTATAATCCACGCACAAGCGTAGGGACCCATCTGACTTTCTCACCAGAACCACCGGGGAAGCATAAGCGCTAGTGCTCTCTTTGATCACTCCTTTCTGCAAAAGCTTGGTAATATGCTCTCTAACCTCGTTGTACTGGGTGGGTGGGATCCTACGGTACGCTTGGGCGACAGGAACTTCATCTACAAGATGAATCTCATGCTTAACCCGGTCTGTATAGCCTAAATCTTCATCACAGAATGCAAAAACATCTACATACTGGCCTAACAATAAAGCTAACTTTTCCTGTTCCTCCTCTGAACCACCAATATGTAACTGCTTCAACAATTCTTTAAACTTGCCGTCTGTTACCTGCCCCTTACTTTGCTCAACAATCACCTCCTCTTGATCAGCAGCGATGCGCTGAAAGCGGACTTCAGTGGGTTCAGTGGCAACACGCTCAGCTGGGGACATATGCCTATCCTGGTCCGTGGCTGTAACCAAATGTCTTCCGGAGAAAGGTTAAGTACTTGAACTGGAAAGAGAGATTTAGTGGTGTCAACAATAGTGGGAACAACAAGAAGTCCCCCTGGGAGTGGGGTCTTGACTGGCTCTAATATTAAGCAACCGTCACCATTCAAAGCCCCCTTGACCCCTTTTGCATAAACTGTGGCAAGAGAGCAAGCAGGTACATGCACTGTGTCTTTGCCTGCCACCCTAGCTGAAGATGTTAGTGTAATCTGCTCACATGTCTGCAGTCTCTGGAATGCCTCCCTCCAGTCTGGATCAAGCTCCCCTTCAAAGTTGTTTCGAACTGAGACGTAACAAGTTGTTTACACCTCTTCACTATATTCATGCCAATAAGACCCACTGTAGGTTGACTTTTAGGAACTTTCTGCTCTGTATCTGTCTCACCTTCACCTACTGCAGGATCTTTTACAATAAGAAACCCACACTCTGGGATAGTTAAACCCATGGTTTCCACATCTAGTTCCACATAACCTAAGTAAGGAATAGGCAGAGAGTTGGCTGCAGTTAACTTAAGCCACTTGGCTGTGGGAATCACGTCTTCATCTCTCCCCAGTAAGTGTTTTTTAAAGAATGACTCTGAGAGTGTACTGACCTGACTGCCAGTATCTAACAGACACCTGGTACAAACCCCATTGATTTGGATAGTAACTTCATGGCACTCACCCACAGCCCTCTCAAGGAAACGCTCACGATCAATAGTTTTAGAGCCTTTGACCTCCCCTCGGACTGCACGGCTCACAGCACCCGAGGTAACTAGTTTTCCTGAGTTGAAGAGGGTTTGGGGGACTGTTTAGCAGACTTGTTTTGAGTACATTCTTTTGCAATGTGTCCCTCACCCCTACATTTGAAGCAAATGGGTAGGCCATCATCAGTAAACTGAGGTTTAAATCTGGACCTCTGTAGTGGGCCTTTGGCTACATTTTCTCTTCTCATCAGATTTTCTTTGAGAGCAATGGTTAGTTCCCTATGGCCTTGCTCTGTTCTGAGACAGCCCGGACCATGTCCTCCAGAGTGATAGAGGACCTTTCCTTGGAGACAGAAGCACAGTGACCTTCATTAGCCTCAGAATCATCATAAGTTACTTTCCTGCTCCTAGCCAACTTCGTACCACTAGGCTTTTCTTCAAAGGACCAGGCAATGGCTATGTCACGTATATCTCTTAGGGTAGACTCAGGCTTCTCTTTAACTATTTTCCGAAGCTCCCTTCTGAGAGAGGTATCGCTAACCCCCTCAATAAACTGGTCTCTCACTGCTAGCTTAGAGTCTGACACTGCATCTGGCTTTTGTTTCAGTGTCTGGCGCAAAATTTGGGCGAGTGAATGTGAATACTCCTGAAAATCCTCCCCCTCTCTCTGTTGTCGACCATAAAAAGCATGCAAAAGTTGGGCTACGCTTCTTTTGTCAGAATAAGCCTCCCTTAACCAAGTAAAAACCTCAGTTGGGGTCTGCGGTTCCCCTCCATGCACAGTCTAACTTCCTCCAAGGCAGAACCTTTTAACAATGACAGAATGAAATCAACACCCTCTACGTCACTTTGACCCCTGGCTCTAATAACTCTGTCAACCTCCTCAATGAACTCATCAATTGAACGACCATCTTTGTCAGGATCCCCACAGAAGGGTTGAATTTGGCGTTCACGAGGCACATACACATATGACCGGTTACTCAGGGTAGCGAGAGCTTCCATTGTTTTACCTTGTTGAGCAGTCAGTCTTAATAGTCTGTCTTGGAGTTGTTCCAAAGCCTCGGCTTCCCCACCAGTATCAGGCTCTGCGCCCCACTTTCTGACACGCTTTCATTGTTGTCAGTTGACATGCTTTAAATATGTTTTTTCAGTTAAGTACAGTTTTTGTCTTTCTTGCGGTGTCCCGTGTCCGTGGAAATCCAGGTGAAAGTGCGCCTCCCTGCGATGATGGGCCTCACTGTTGACCAAAACTCCGCCGTGTCACTTTCACCCTCGATGTCACCAGGATGCACAACTCACGGACCTTTAGCGTCGAGACGACCAATGGCACTACAGTTATTTGTGCACTCTAAGAATGTACTGCACTCCCAATAAATTTGAACCCCAATTTAAAGAACCCCACTCCTGGTACCAAAATATGTAGGCTAGTGAAATTCAAATAACTTGAAGACACCAAGCTACAAAACGGTTCTTTATTTCTTTACTACTCTCCGTAATTTGTAGAGAAGAGCAGCATGAATAATTGGAGTAAAATGGTAAATAAAGTACATTGGAGTGCTTCCAAGGTCTACAATATCAACCTTGAATAAAAGTACAATCAAAAGTACAATAAACAAATCTGAGTGCACAAATAACTGTAGTGGTTCCTGTAACAAAAATAAATACCACATTAACTTTGGCTCAAATCTGGATAGTCACCAGAACCATATTGGCATTTACAGTACATATTAGAACTTGAACTTTTACTCACAATGCCAGTTAACACCGTTACACAGCCACAGTGGTAGCATACACCATTGAACAGGGCAGATGACTTGAAACCCAGACCAGTTCAACTGATAAAACACCAAAGTAAAGTCTTTACACATTACAATCTATGAACCATAACACATTAGGAAAATTAAATAATCACCTAACAAACAGGCGGATGTATCATACAGAGTCTTTGAGTAGCCACCACTCTGATACACACAAGTCACGCCGTCCGTTTGCTCAATCTGAACCCATCCACGAGCTAACGTGAACAATCGGCTATAAAAAAACAACAACATCCATCATGCTTTAGTGATTATACTGAGTCGTATTTTGCATATAAAAGTCTGTTTTATCATATTTACCCTCATTTTGATGCCGCCTGCTCGGTGCAATCAACAGCCTTGTCCATGACAGTGGAAAAAAGAACGAACTTCCTCTTCGCTTGCCTAGAGCATAGTGTGTACAATGCGCCCTCTAGTGGTGTGACGGAATACTAACTTGTAATTCCCACTGGGCTACATATGTGACGTTTGTGTTCTTCATTCTTGTTCCTGGGTCATTCTGCAGGACATCCCTAGTTTCAGTTTTAATATGTTTTATTGATGTTTACCTGCGAGATCTTTATATTTAAGTTAACTTAAGTGGAAAATCATGCTCGGAAATATCATTTGGGGTCAAATTTTCCTGAGGGAGGACCCCCAGACCCCCACACCATGGCTATGGATCTCTGTGGCTTTGTTGCTGTGAGCTGCCGTAGACTTTCCAAACGATCTAAAGAATGTTAATGTAAATGTCATGGTTACCTAAAATGCTTTTTGGAATGTCCTGGAAAAAAAGTTTTGGGAAATGAGTGGGTAAAGGTAAAGGTAAAGTTTATTAAGGACAATGTACAATTACATTAAGCACAAAGGCAGAGATGCTTGTACCAGATTCTAACTTACAGCTCATTTCCATCTGTAGTCCTGGGGAGGGGAGGCACATTGGACATGTTTTTAGTTGTAGGAGGATTTCAATGTTCTTCATGAATCACAAGAATCATTTTGCTCAAATGTGAGAAAAATGTGACTAAAACTCTAATCTCAGGTACAAAAATATGGTCGAGTGGTTTATATGAAGCTCTGTTAAAACTTGTAAATCAGAGGTTATGGGTTCAAATCTAGGCTGCTCCTTTAGCCAAACACTTTTATGAACATGAATAGTTATGATTTTATCACTTCAGAAACTGTTTCTGTGTTGCACAAAAGAAACTGCTCTGCAAAAGGAAAAAACAAAAATCAGACAAACTTCTAAAGCTTCTTCAAACCTGAGAATCCAGAGAGAACGTGTGGTCCTCAGGTTAAGGTCAGGCCTTGTAGAATGTGTGTTTTCATTTTGTGGGTTCAAGTCCTGCTTTTGATACGAGTCTACTTTTTAAGAAGCTTGTGAACAACAGAATTTGGATGAAAAGACTTTTGTAGAAAATGCTCTTGTATCTAACGCTGAGCATTGTGTGTGACTGTGACTGAAACGCTTTACCTCCAGAGCAACAGACAAGCTGCAAAAATCGAAACAAATAAGAAAGAAGAGGTTGTTGGTTCAAATCCTGCATCTTTCTTTAGATCGATATTCTTACATTTGTTTAGTTCTACTTGAAAGACCTCACACATGGACGTGGTAAACAGACAGAATTGAACTAACATTCTTGGGTTTTCTTACCTGAAGCTCTTCCAATCAAGAGCGTTACCCACTGAACCACAAACAACTGACAGCAACTCTTCAAATGTGATCTCAAATATATAAACTAATCACGTTATTTCTTGTCTAACCTCAGAGATAGTGGTCCAGGGGATAAGAACAGAGCCAAACTGCTGAGCTGTTCTGAGAGCGTGAGTTCAAATCCAGCCCAGACTTTACATGTTCTCTTTAATACAGTTTAGTTTCTTAAAAAGTCTTTTCACATACTACAGTTGTCTGTGAAGGAATCAATCCAACAACTTCAGATCCACAGCTCTGAGCCTCACCTGAGAGAACTTTACCTCCTGAGCCACAGACGACTGACGCCAACTCTTCAAATGTGAAAGAAAATATATAAATTACTAAATTATTAAATGTGAAAGTCAAAAAGTACCAGAGGACTGTTCAGGTTTGTGCGTCTGTGGTCCAGAGGATAAGAACAGGGCTTTAGCTCTGAGCTGTTCTGAGGTTGTGGGTTCAAATCCTGCCTCTGACTCTTCATGTGTCATTGTGAACAAGAAACTGGCATTGGAGTGAACTTATGAAAAACTATATATATAATATTTTCACTCTTTTCTACAAAATGTTGGTGCTTTAAGACAGTCTTGTCAGTGAGTGACTGCGACTGTTCTGGGACAGTCCCGTCTTGGACCGTGACTCAGACACAGCGGGGAGTTGAACCGGCGACTCCTGCTCCTGTGGGACTCTGTGGTGTCGGGCGCTCTCCTTCCTCCTCCACTGACCCCCGACCTCCAGACCCACATGTGTCACTTTTGTCTTTCACTTAAACTCTTCGACACTTACAGATGTTTTATTTGAGTGTTTGTTCTGAAGCAAGAATGGAACCTGCAACATCAGAACCACAGAACCTTCTAGAGCCACTGCTCTTCCTTCTGAGCCACAGAGACTTCACATGTTTGTATATAATGTGAGACATGACATGAGTCTGAAGCACAACTCCAACACTGAGAAAGTCTGGAGTGTAAAGAGTGTAATTAAAAACCTTTATCTACTCCTAAGATTGAACTCACAAGCTCAGAACTACTGCATACATCACAACACTCTCCTCCTGAGCCACTTGAACCTGACTCAATCAGCTTCAGATGAGAAAGTCATGACACTGAGTCACAACTCCAACACTGAGAAGTTTTGAGTGGAGTGTAAATAAAAACCTCTGTGTTTTCTCAGGATTGAACTCACAACCTCAGAACGACAGAACAGATCCTAATGCTGGTCCTACTGAGCTACTTGAACCTGACTAATCCATCTTAAGATGAACACTTAAACATAGAAGAATCCAGACGTGAGGTAAGTCTGATCTGTGTGTGGCTCAGAGGCACAGGAGCAGGAGTGTTAATGTGAGGTTGTGAGTTCAATCCCTGCTCACGTCTTTGACAAACTTTGAACTGTAGAGACTAGAATTAAAACACTTACGTTCTGTCCCAGATTAGAACTCACAACCTTCAAACTCCAAAACAGATCCCAACACTCTTCCTCCTGAGCCACCGGGAACTGAACAAGAACAATTCAAAAGCTGTATTTCTCTGTCCAGGAGGAGGATTTGATCTAACAACATCAGGCTCAAACTCTTTACCTCCTGAGCCTTTGATAATCTAAATTATACTCTTCATGTGAGTTGTCTGTTACTCTCTCTCTCTCTACCTCAATCTACATTCTTTCTCTTTATCTCATGTTTCTTCTTCCTCCCTCTGACTTTCTTTTTCTCCCTCTTTCTCCTAACTCTCTTTCCGTCCCTCCCTCTGTTTCTCTTTCTCTCTGCTGTCTCTCTCTCCTCCTTTCACTCTCTCTTCGTTTCTTCTCCCTCCCCGTCTCTCTCTCTCTCTATTCCTCTCTCTCTTTCTCTCCGTTCCTCTGTGTCGGGTTTCTCCTCCCTCTCTTTCTCTCTCTCCTTCCCTGTCTTTCTCTCTCTATCTATCCCTCTCTTCAAAGTCAAGTTGAAAAAGTGTGGCTCACATTGTCACATTGTATCAACACAAAGATTTCACTTCATTTGTGACTTTTTACAGTGTACTAGCATCTGGGCTAACTCCCCATAAGGAATGAATGGAGTGAGAACTAGCCTAGCTGTCCGTACCAACAAAGCCCACAGTCAGACAAGTCTTTTTGAGTTTTGATTTATTTATTCATTATCACAAAACAAAAGTAAATGATGTTAGAAAAACGCCAGGTAACAGTTGTGGACATATTTACATATATCATCTTACTGGACAATTATAACCTCATCAAAATAGACACATTGGCTGCTGAGTAAAATATGAAATCTAATCATTTATAATGTAACAGTTTTATTTCAAATCCAGACCAGTGATGTTTAGACTCATTATATATTCATTTCTAAGCCTCGTCTTATACCAGGGGTCTGCAACCTGCGGCTCTAGAGCCACATGCGGCTCTTTAAAGACTCCAGTGTGGCTCTTTGGGCTTTCATTGACTCTCACTGTCAAGAGAAAAAGAAAGAGCATTCTAATATATGTTATTAATGTGTGTAAATGTGATACTGGTCTGCAGACTGAAGACTGTCTCTGAATCTGACGTCAGGTCTTACAAGTGTGCTTTTATTAGCACATTCATTGTGATAAATGCATAATAATTCATACAGTTTTAGTATACTCTCTGTGACCTCATACATGGGCCCTGAAGCAGGGACAGGGAACAAAAACTCACAGTTTGGAGCCAAAACAATAACATGTAATACTTCAAGAAAGTCAAAAATGTGATAAATATTCACATCTTGGCCAATCTCATTTCATCAGTCCAAGCTTTTTAAGAATAAAAAAGTTATTTTGGAGGTTGTTAACTTTTTTCCACATCAGCTAGGATCTAAAATGCACCAGAATCAAACATTAGAGACCTACGTTGTATAACGCGTGTATATTAAGCTTTTTGTCTTGTATATTTCTATTTAACTATAGCTGTGGTTCTTTCTGGCTTTAATTTTCTTTGAATTTGGCAGTTGCGGCTCTTTTGCTGTTAAAGGTTGCAGACCTCTGTCTTAGGGTTAGGGTTAGGCCTGGACACTAGTCAGCCAGCCTAATCCACAATCTGTGACACACAATTCAAAATATTACACATAAAATACTGTTAATAGCAGTTCTGTGATGATAATAATATTGTTACTAAAAATGAAAGAATGGAGCAGCAGCTGTGTAAAGACTGAGTGACTCTGAAGGGGCGGGGGGGGCTCAGCAGCAACATGAAAAACTTTTAATTAATATTACAATCTTATTACTTATAAGACATCCATGTTTATGACATTTGTATGTCTTTGTTACAAATAGATAATAAAAGTCAGTGTTTTGACTCTGAACAGACTTGTGCAGCCACAGAATAGACTGTTCTTTGTCCTGGAGGAGGACGGCCCACTCATGTTTGTTTGGATAAAAATGTGCTGTTTGTTTTTTTTCATAGTATGGCATAAACTGTATTTGCCCCCACTTAGAATGTCTCAAAGTGTAGTTTTACTTTCTAATTCGACTGAAATGTGCTGATGATGTTAAAGTAATTTATGGTGATGGAGCACCGCAGATCCAAGAATATCTTGAATAGACAAAACAACAGAAACAAAACTCCACAAGGTGTCTGCACAAAGATGAAGCAGCAGCAGCTCCCAGACAGAAGCTCCAGTCTCAGGACCTGCAGTCTGAAGCCCCCTCACTGAGCAGGACAGGACACACAGGATTAGGACATGTGAAGGTCTAAAAGTAGAACAAACAAACAGCTGACTTTGTACGAGTGTAAACCTGGTAGAAAATAGGAGCTGTTAGTTCTAAACACTCCAGACCCAGACACATCTCAACCAAACCAAACCAAACCATGATCCAGGCTACGTGTCCATACGCCTAACTGTCATTTATCTTTTATTCACTTGGTTGTTTGAACACCTGTTTTGAGAAATGTATATGTTTTTTATGAAATAGGCTCAACAGAATAAGGTGAAAGTGTTATCAAGAAATAAATGTAAAATGTCCCAAAATGCACCAAAATGTGTCTGTTTTCCAATAAACAGCCTGTACAACATGGTTTCCCCACCGCTGAAATACATGTGATACCAATCAACCACTAAATAACAGACAAATACAAATGATCCAGCCCAGAACCTCACACAAACCTCACTCTAAAGGTGGAGCCCTAGAGCTTTAGATTTTTTTTTGTTCTAATCCATTTTCAAACAAATGCATCCATATGTTTTGTCAAGATTTCTTTTTTCATTCACAGAGTTTCATTTTATAAGGAAAATGACAACGATAAAGAAAGAAAATGATTGATTTCATTTGGTTGTGACAGCTGTAATCATAAATATCTGAATCAAGTCCCAGAGATTGTAGTGTGTCCGCCGGCCTGGAGGGGCGCTGTGACATTCTGACGCCTGTTTGGTCAGTACCATAGACTGTATAATATATATACAGTCTATGGTCAGTACAATAAGCCCAAACGGAACAGAGAGAAGAGAAGGATGTGTGTAAACATAAAGAAGAGGAGATATTCACATGTGGTCATAGTCAGGACCTCCAGAGCCCCAGAGACGGCAAAATGAAGCCTCATGAACCAGCAAAGCACTTGAAACAAACGACTCTACAGTGTTTCATCCTGATCTGACATGGTTAGAATAAAGCTTGTTCTAATACAGTTTGTGTAAGTGTATATGTTGAGTCAGTACAAATAAACAAAGCCATGAAAGCTGTGCTTAATCAGATTTCAAGGTTTTTATTCAAAAAACCTCCCCTGCTTCTGAAAAGACCTGTTCTTTTGTCTGGACCTAAGCTTGGATATGTTAGTGCACCTTTACAGTCTCATCTGTATCAGCATAAACTCAAACTCTCACTCTTAGTGGGATGGGAATCCATTTTTTTCCCCTAAAATAAACAGAATTTATTGTTAGTTGCATTTTGTCACATAAAAAAATAATATTTGTGTAAAAAACAAAAACTCCAGGGATGAAAAAGGCAAAAAATAACTTTTTCTCTCTTGTGTTTGCCACAAACTTGTCAGAATGTTTAGGAGCACTTTTCACATAAAATGATGTCAGTGCATAACCTCTGTAAGAGCTGTAATCGTCATGTCTGATGCGGGACGCGGGTCAGAAGCCCAAATGACGTGACAGTTCAACCAAAAGCGGGACAGGTGGTCACATTATTACCATGGCAACCAGCTCACTTTCGTCCCTCCAGATCCGACTATCTAGCACGAAGCCAAAATATCTTTGAACTCTGTGGGAGTAGGTTGAGACACATGCGCTGCTTTGTGGTTGGTTGAAATCCCTGTGTGAGCCGTCCAGTGAAGCACGTTCAAAACTTCAGTGTTTCATGAACCACTTCAGTGACGTCACGCGGCTCATGAACCGTCTATATCATGTGACCGGTGTTGACTCGTGTTTTGGAACACTGGTTCAAACAACATGTGCTCAGCAGATATTCTAGAGTTTAACAGTGACATGTTCCAGTGGAGTTGTGTTGTTGTCTGTGAGAAGTTGTTCTAAGAGTCAGATCTAACATGCAGGCAGGGCTGGGCCACGCGGCTCAAACTTTAAATTGCTATTTTTATAGGAGCCAGATCCCAATTTAGGTTCATCCTGATTTGTTTAAACCAGGGCTATTCAATTCTATTAACAACAGACTAAAGTACGAACTACAAATGTGTACATTCATTATCACAAACAACTCAGAATGGTCTCTTCACTAGTGATCTCTTTTCATTGGGATTCATAAAATACAACAATAAAACACTGACGGGTCTATTTTGCCCTTTGTCTTAGCCTTGGTCTTAATTATTCCTCTATTGGCCACTAGTGACTCTCTCTGGGCTCTATACACTGTCAGTGTAGAAGGTGCAGCTTCAGCCAGATGTGGGGGTGCAGTTTCCTTTAGTGAACCTGAGATGTGTTACGCCTGTGACAAGTGAGCAGTGGAGAGAGCCACTAGTGGCCAACTGAGGAATAATTAAGACCAAGGCTAAGACAAAGGGCAAAACAGACCTGTGTGAGACTTTTAGTGTTGTATAGGATGTATTGTTTTATTTATGTATTGTTTTATTTTGATTTCCTATTATTCATATTTGCTAAAATTAATAATCTTGGGAAGTCTCAGAGACGACTGTTGTTGTGATTTTGGGCTATACAAAAATAAATTGATTTGATTTGATCACTCACAGTCCAACTCATTTCCTTTCTGTTCTTAAATACAATGTTTTTGATTTTGTTTGTTGAGGAAATTATTTGTTGTGCAACAGTTAAAAAATCTGAACTCTCCGACTGCTGTTAGCATAAAACAACAACAATAGCAACAAAATGTGTTTAAAAAGTTGGGTAAGGTCTGTTTTATCAAGCTATCTGTCTTAGTGGCCGCATTTGGCCCCTGGGCCGCCATTTGAGTCGCCCTGATGTAAACTGTGTATTTTCTTGTTTTTGAGGTCGAGGTTGTCAGTAGATCAAACACAAGATTAAAGTGTGAATCTTGTTTGAAGCGACGCAACAATGTCCTACTGAGTATTTTGTTTCTAGCGCCTGATAAAAAGAAAAAAACTATTTGTCTTAAATGTAAGTGCAGATTCTGTGTTTGCACTTGCCTGGATGTGGCCATGATGTGTTGTGAATGTGAGTGATTGGGGCTGGTTGGACTGAAATGACTGCTTTATTGTCATTCTGTAACATCAGATGAATGTTGAATAATAAGTGTTAAAGGTGGAGTAGGTGAGTTTCACACTAACTTTCTCTGATATATCCTTCAACACATTGTTAATATCAATATGTATTAAGTTTTGGTTCCAATTTTGACTGAAAACCTTCTGTTTTTCTCTTTTAAAGTGAAACTGGAGAGGACCACCCAAGCTCAGCCAATCAGAACGCTGCATTCTAAAACCCTTTATTATTCAATTCAGACAGTTCTCTCTGGGCTCATTTTTTCACAAAGTGCTGCATTTATCACAGACTTTTTGGTAAAAAACACAAAGTTTACTTATTTACAACTAAAAAAGTTAGCTAGCCCAACTTTAAATAAATACATTCTTAAAAGCTACAGTCAATACTGAGTAAATAACATCGTCTAGTCCTGACACATAGAAGAAAGCTCATCACTAACACATGCTGCTGTAAGGCTTTTGAGAACTGGAGAAATGTCTAAACTGTGCTGCAGATTAACGAGACACTCATCTGGGGATTGTTTTGATCAGAAGGTCATCACATTGACTTTCGGAGGTTAAAAACTGGCCAATGAGTCAAAAATAACAAATAAAACAAGTCAGTATTCCTTTTTCAGACTAAAAACTAACATTTGTTTTCAGTTGAATAATAAAGACTGGTGCAGTGCCACTATACGTACTTGGCAGACTGTCAGATGAGATCATGATATTCCCCAGCCCTACGTGCAGGCAGGTAAACTCTGGCTCTGTTGTGTTTTTACAAATGTGAAATAGTCAGTCCACAAAACTTGTTGTGGTTGTGGCGGAATTTTTTATGTGTTAGCCACAATGGAATAAAAGGCTTTTTAACTCTTCTACAAATGGACAGTGAATTGATTTTTCGTTAGGCGCAGACAACTTGTGCTATTTTTAAGTTGAAGCCTTCCCACTCCAAAGACTACCGGTCCTACAGAGGAATACATTTATCTACTTCCTCTTCAGATTTTCTCTTGTCTCTGTAAAGTTGCTACACATTTATCAGTTCTACAAACGTGACCAGAAAGCACATTGTGACCCAAACTCTGGTCAAAGTTCCACCTGCATGTACCTCACACTGGGCTGTCGTGAAGCTGGTGCACAGGTCCTCACTTCCAGATAGTCTGTAAGTGTGTGTGTGGAACATGGACACAGAGGGCTCTGAGGTGTGAGGAGGAGCTGTGTCCTTCTGCCGGTCTGCTATGCACATGTTCATGGGAGAGTTGTGGTCGCTGTAGAAGTCTTTGAACACGCTCTCGTCCAGCTCCTCGGGTTCCTCTTTGGGGTGGAGGCTCATGTGCTTGCGCCGGTGCAGTCGTCGTGGGAGCGGGGGAACCACACGCTCCCTCGTGTGGTTCTTCAGGCTGGACGCGCGGGTGAACGTCTAACCTGGGAAAGTGAGAAGCACGGTTAGTCCTGGTTCTGCACTACACTCAAGTACTCAGAACAGAACCGCATGTGGATTACACTTTCACTTCATTTGACCCAAAGGAAGCTAATGTTTGAGACCATCCTGATGGAGCATAGGTAAGACATCAGTAGAATACACTCTTTAGAGGGAGGACAATTGGTTGTGGGGCAAGTTTGATTTACCATGTTTTCCGGTAAATCAAACTTTTTTTTTTTGGCTTGTAAGTCGCACAAGCCAAAAATGACTATAATGGAATGAAAAAACGTATATAAGTTGTACCGGATTATAAATCCCATTTGTTTGGGGAAATTAACACCAAGAACAGACGTGAGACATGTTTTTCAATCCCACTCCAGTTTGAGTTTTTGTGACAGAGGTTGCAGAGCCCTGACATGAGGCAAAACAGATAATGACTAAACTCTGCAAATCGACTAAAATGTCACTACATCATCTGCAATGTGTCTCGTGTCCGTTTTACATTCCACATTTCTCTTTCTGTTAAATCCACAGTTTATTTTGCCCAAACTTCATGTGTTATTTCCGTTGCTTTGTGCATAAAAATCAGTCCTTCATTGATTCCTCTGCAAAGTTTTCCCCTGCGCTGCTGATGCTGCTGATCTGTGAGTGCTCCGCTGATATTACCACAGAAACAAGTTAATGCAGCAGCGAGTTTTCGTTGTTTACCAGTCACCAGACGAACATCAGTGTTTGTCTTTCATTACAATCATGGTCAAGAGAATAATCCTCTTGAAATCAGACTGAATCAGCTCTCTGTCCTGGTATTTTTGTTGAATGGAGCCCTATGTTTGTCCAGGTCTACAGTTTTATAAATATACCTCTGCACTTACACAAGTGTCTGCACCTCACAGCGTCAGTGTTACATCTCAGCAGCATGAAAAGGCATTTGTCCCTCGCTGCCGTTGAGAAGCAGGAAGAGCCTGGTCAGAACTTGTATTATATTAATAGTTCTTCACAAATTCACTTTTATTTATATATACAAGTCACACCTGAGTATAAGTCGCATCCCCACTCAGACGATGAAAAAAGTGTAACTTACAATCCAGAAAATACGCTAATTTAAGTGACGTAATAATGCTCTTTGTGCTGTCTTTGTAAATAATCTAATAAAGACTATTTCAATGTGACTGGAGGCTGAACAATAGTTTGAGCTGACAGCTGCACAAGTTCTTCCATCTGGCCTGGCCTTAAGCCTTACTTAAGGTCAAAGCTGTGTAAAATGACTCATGTAGTGAGCACAGGTTCCACTGCTTCAATCAGCAGACCTCAGTAACACAACTCTTCAGCAGAATGTGAAAAGGCCTGTTCTTACCACACTGAAGACAGCCATACTTCTCCCCGCTGTGGATCTTCTCGCGCTCCCTCAGACGTCCCGACTGGTTGAAGGCCTCTCTCTTCCCGCAGTAGGAGCAGCAGTAGGGCTTCTCTCCAGAGTGGATATGCATGTGCACTTGCAGGGCAGACATCTTACGACAGTCGCATCCGCACAGACCGCAGCAGAACGGGCTCTTGGACAGCTCCTCCTTGTATGTGGCCAGTCCTGGGCACTTCACTCTTTTTACTTTAGATTCTCCACAGACACCCCTTACGAAACTAAAATATATTGCAATATACTAGAATTTATATTGCAATACATTAGAAATATATTTCAATATATGATAAAATGTCTCATCTATTTTAACATATATAGCAGTATATAAGTGGACAATATATTGCTATATAGTGAGTCATACACTGAAAAAGTGATTCTGGACCATCATTTGTAATATTCTATAAGAATTAAAAGTACATATTTGAATAAACACTTTAAAGTACATTTATGTCTGAAAGTTTGTTGATACTTTAACTAGTAATGGGAGTATCAATATTGAAGTACTGATAAGTGGATATAGACTCGTGTTTGTTATTTTTTTAAATGTCTTCATCTGTAAGGATGTACTGGCATCAAGTATTGGTACCCAAAAAATCCCCCCAAAATACTTAGTATTCTATGTTTACCAAACCTACCCATCACTAACAAGACCATACAATGTGCATCTATCAAGTTAAAAAGTATGGAAGCCCGTTTCCGCCAGTGAAAAAAAAAAAAAAGACCCACAAAAAGTCAGAATTTCGAGTTTTAAAACTCAGAATTTTTTTATGTTATGTAGGCCTGGGGATGACAGAGGAGAACCAGGACAGTCAGCATCCACAATCAGACATGTTTGAGGGTAGATTTTAGTTAGAAAAAACAAGTTATAAAAGTAGGCTTAAAGGTCTAAGAAGTGATCAAATAAGGGTTAAGTAAAATACAAATAACTCTGTCATCTACAAGGATAATCTGTCTGTAAAGCAAGAGTCTTTTTTTTTTTAGTTAGACTTGATCTAATCCAGAGCCGTTGCCTTGTTCATTATTTATGAACTCTAAAGGCACAAATAAACTAAACGTTAAAGGTGAGGTAGCTGATTTTTACACTGCAAACACAGTTTAGGTATTAAATCTCATAAATCATCTGTGATGTGTAGGTGAAGACAAACGTGAGAACAATATAAGCCTCCTCCTCCTCTCCATCTCTCCACTCACAAATGTTTCCTCTGAAAAGAAGAAAAAAGAAAGTTAAAAATGATTCATTTAGGTTCAGGAGCAGGACCACTCTGACCTTCTCTCCAGTACACACCTTGCTTGTCTCCTTTCAGTTACCAACAAACTTAAAATGTAAAAGTCCAAAGTGTTTCCATTAAAAAGGCACAAATGTTGATATTAAATCTCACGACTTCCTCTCATAAATCTTTCGACACATGCTTAATACGTGTATTCATTTTGGTGGCAATTATGGCTTAAAAACACTTCTTACAAACAACAGAGTGAAACTAGGGAGAACCACCCAAGCACAGCCAATCAGAGAGCTGCATTCAGCTCCTTATGAGAACTAAAATGGTTTATTATTCAATCAGGCAGTACTTTTTTACAACAAAGTGCTGCATTTATCAGACCTTAGAGTGGAAATACAAAATTTACTAATCTCCAACTAAAAAAGTTTGTTATCCCAACTTCACTAGAACAAACTCAAAATCCATATCAAACTTTCAGAATTTCTTAGCTACAAAGATATGATGAATGACTTGAATTTCAAAAATATTAAGATGACATCACGTCCATCTTACCAAAACTTCACTCCCTGCAGCCTGGATACTTTTATACTTTTCAAACCTGCTCAAAATCAACTACAACTTAGTGAGAGCCATTGAAACTTGTTTCATAGTCTTGGGTTTCTTCATGTTGTTCTAACCTGAAACACAGAAACATCTACGTGCATCAGTCGAATTAAACTGGTAGAAAATAAACTGTGTGAAAATGCACCACTTTGTCATAGAAGCTACTTTTGGACATCCCTAGACATCCTAGTATTACAATAAAACCTGCATGTACCCACTTCTAGTATTGACATTTGCTGAGTGTAGGAGTGGTCAACGCTAATTGGATGACGTCTATTGTGTCCCTGATTGGTTAAAGTGCCACTGTTACAACTCTTCTCTACATTGATTGGTCTTAATGGCACTTTTTTATACTCTGCCAGCCTGCATGTTAAAATGTGAGAAGAGAAACTTAAACATGACATTTAATAACCTGTTTTTAATCACCTACTTCAGAATAACCTGATTTAAATGATAGCACAGTGTGCAATAGAATGGTGAAATGGTCAATGTTCACCTTCCTAAAGATGATGCCTATACAATAAACTACTGTATGTGCACTGTAGCAGACAAATGTGTTTTGTAGGAAAACAAGTGAAAAACAAACAAGTGAAAAGGCACATTTCTCTGGCTTTATTGGAGCCAGGCTCAGCTCAGTGTTGTTGTTGTGTCACTGGGTTAGATGCTTTTAAGTCCAGTGTTTGTATGAGGCATTGCTGTTGGATTTGGAGAACAGAACCATGGTAGAAGCACATGCATAGCTGCTGTCAGTCATGTTAAAGGAGGTTGATGGCTGATGTTTGGATTGACTTTTGGAAACAGATGCTGAAGAAGAGCTCTGGCTGACGTCTGAAGTTGAAACACTGGTTCTTTGGAGTTGTAAACTGTCCACTGAAAATAGAAAAAAAATACTAAATATCAAATCATATAAGAGCAGATTTTCAAATGAAAGCACATCTACATGTCACTGTGTCAAAAATCAAATGAATAAACTTGTTTTAAACTTACTGTCAAGTGCATCTTGTATTTGCCAAGAATAGTCTCTGACAGTGAAAGTCCTGATTTGATCTGTAACATAAAGATTACAATGTAATGTACAACACACATTTCTGTAAATGGGAAAAAGACAAGTGTAATGATCTAATCTAACAGAACACAAAAGTGCACATGAAATCAACAAGACAGTATTTTATTACCTTTTGGGTGAGAGCTGAACGATGACCAGGCACAAACTGATGTGTGGGACAAAGATAAATCTGGAGCAGCTTTTCCACAGATGATGCCAGTGATGGTGAATGTTCTTCATGGACCAGATCCATTGTGGCTTTCTTCTTGAGCACTTTCTTTAGAAGAGAGGAAAAACAATGTTATGATCCTGTTCCAAACAAACATCTTCTCTAAAGGGAGTATTTTACAGTCAAACTAAAATCACTTACAAAGAGCAAATGGTGGATGAAAACCATAAGTGAGCTTTTACAGTGGTCCTGTGAGGGCAGCCATGAGCTGATTGGACCTTACACTGGGATGTCACAGTTTCTGTTGAAGCTGAACTAAAGCTGTAAATGACAAAATAGAAAGGAAAGAAATGAGCTTAAAGAACTTGAAACTACAAAGTTGAATTCATGTTCAAAACATCCGCTATGCTGAACCTTTTTAGAGTTGTGAGGACAAGGCCGTGCTGTTTGGAGTTGGAGACCAGAACCATGGGAGAATCACAGGTGTGAGGCAAAGATGACTATTGTCATGAGGCTTGGTGAAGTTACGTGGCTGATGTTTAACCTTTATTTCTAAACTGATTTTGGAGACACAGATGTGAAGGCTGGAAAATCAGCTCTGGCTCTTTGATCTGGAGTTGTCATAAACTGTAGATTGAAAAAGGAATTGCATTATTTTATATGTAAAATGCAGAAAAACAACAAAATCAGTTTAAAAACAATGTGACTAAAATGAACACCTTTTGTGGTTGAGGTTTACAGTTGCCATGGTGAGTGGGTGAAGTCTTACAGGCCTTTGAATCTCTCCTAAAGTCTGCAGTAAAAAAGGAATACAATGACTTTTAATTGTGTCCAAATCAAATTACTTTCACCTAATTTTAAACTTACTATGGAAATGTAGTGTAAGTTAATCAAAGTTATTTATTTCATAAACTACAATTTCTTACCTTTTCTATTTTGTGAAGACAAGGTCATGCTGGTTGGACTTGGAGAGGCGAACAACACCTGAAAATAAATTGATGTACGGGACAAAGACGGGCTGTGACGTCGTCTTGGCTGATGCTCTGGCTGATGTCAGGATTGTGAAGTTTCAGGAACTGGATCTTGGGCTGACGGGCTTCTAGTCTGTAATTATAATGCAGTAAATGTTTGCACATTTCAAATTGACATAAAATGATACAATTTTGAAATACTTACACTGTGTTGAAGAGAATACACACATTACAGTCTGTTAACCTAAGGCTGCTAGTTATGTAACAAAACTTAATGAGTAAAAACAACATTAACACAGTATCCTTGCCGTTGCTGGTGGTAGGCTGGGACATTGAGAGTGTGAGTGAGGAGGAAATGGTCCCTGAAGATGGTGATGTTAGGCTGGGACACTGAGAGTGAGGAGGTAAAGGTCCCTGTAGATGGTGATGTTAGGCTGGGACACTGACTGAGAGAGTGAAGAGGATAAGGTCCCTGTAGATGGTGATGTTAGGCTGGGACATTGGCTGAGAGAGTGAGGATAATAAGGTCCCTGTAGATGGTGATGTTAGGCTGGGACACTGAGAGTGAGGAGGTAAAGGTCCCTGTAGATGGTGATGTTAGGCTGGGACACTGAGAGTGAGGAAGATAAGGTCCCTGTAGATGGTGATGTTAGGCTGGGACACTGGAGAGTGAGGAGGTAAAGGTCCCTGTAGATGGTGATGTTAGGCTGGGACACTGGCTGAGAGAGTGAGGAGGTAAAGGTCCCTGTAGATGGTGATGTTAGGCTGGGACACTGAGAGTGAGGAGGTAAAGGTCCCTGTAGATGGTGATGTTAGGCTGGGACACAGAGTGAGGAGGTAAAGGTCCCTGTAGATGGTGATGTTAGGCTGGGACACTGACAGAGAGTGAGGAGGTAAAGGTCCCTGTAGATGCTGATGTTAGGCTGGGACACTGAGAGTGAGGAGGTAAAGGTCCCTGTAGATGGTGATGTTAGGCTGGGACACTGGCTGAGAGAGTGAGGAGGAACAGGTCCCTGTAGATGGTGATGTTAGGCTGGGACACTGGCTGAGAGAGTGAGGAGGTAAAGGTCCCTGTAGATGGTGATGTTAGGCTGGGACACTGAGAGAGTGAGGAGGAACAGGTCCTGTAGATGGTGATGTTAGGCTGGGACACTGAGTGAGAGAGGCTTGTTTTGTAGAGGGGTAGCTTCAAGTTAAAAGCTGCAAAATAAACACAAATACCTTTAACACCACACAATAATACATTTGAATAGTTACACACAAACAGTTAAAACACCAAATGTAAAAAGCACACACTAAAAAGTACATGAGTCTGTGGCCTTTGTTCTCAAACACAAAGTCCAAGACCATTTGTGCTCAAAATACTGAGTCCATGGCCGTTTGTGCTCCAAATACTGAGTCCATGGCCGTTTGTGCTCAAATACTGAGTCCATGGCCGTTTGTGCTCAAAATACTGAGTCCATGGCCATTTGCGCTCAAAATACTGAGTCCATGGCCGTTTGTTCTCAAAATATAGAGTCTTTGGCCATTCGCTCTCAAGATATTGAGTCCAGGGCTGTTTGTCTGTCTGTCTGAAACCCTTTGCTCTGGAATTACAGTGTAGAGTCACTATTTCCACATTGAGAGGAGGCAGCCGAGGTGGCTTTTGCATTTAGTCTATGTAACCCACGTCTCACAGCCTGCTGCGCTGTTTCCCAATGGCTGATTGACACCTGCAGTTCATTCGCCCAGCCACAAATGGCGCTATGATAAAAGTGTCTGAGCCACCGTCCCACTTCCTGTCAACTTCCTTGCTCCGGCTGTGGCTGTGCAGAACACGAGACTGCGGTCTCAGAGAACGGCTTCTATCTTCACCAATTTACGACAGAAAGTTCTCAAACTCATTGGTGAGTGACAAAAAGCCTTACTAAATGTAACCGCTTAGCCGAAAATACAGTTTTTGTCGCGGATAAAGTTTTATTGACTTAATTAGTCACTTCCGCATTAGTTGCGGCAAACTTTACCGCTGTTTTTGCATCTTTTTAATGTTTACTAGCGTAAATAAGCACTTTTGATCAATTCTACATGTAGTACAGAGCTATGTTTATTGATTGCATTGGCCGTTTGCCAGTCGCTTCTTTTGTTTGACTCTGATTGTGATTATTGTAATGCTAATGAGAATCCCATTCACATGCATTAGCCTACTACAGGCGTTGTAGCATTGACTATGAATGAAACTTGAACACTATTGTTGCGCAACTGTGATTTATATTTAAAAGAGTTAATTGAATTCGCTAATTTATTGACTTTTTTAATGTATTTTGAATGTAACTTTAAAAATGTTACAAGCTATGGAGTCACTTTTGGTACAAAAGTCCTTAATGTTTTTCTCTGGCCTCTGTTTATAGGTCAGGTTTTTTTTTGTACGCCCTGATTTCCTCTTCAAGAGGTGGCGAGCTGCCCTCTGCAACCTGGTAGGAACATTCTTTTTTGTTGTCTCCTCCTCCATATCGTGGACACCTTTATTTGGATTAATATTTTTTTGTGGATTATTAAAAACATTTCGAACTGGATCAAAAACTGAACATTGCGTTTCGAAATAAAGGAAAAAGGATCAAAAACTGAACATTGCGTTTCGAAATAAAGGAAAAAGGATCATAAACTGAACTTTGCGTTTCGAAATAAAGAAGACGGATCAAAAACTGAACTTTGCGTTTCGAAATAAAGAAAGAAGGATCAAAAACTGAACTTTGCGTTTCGAAATAAAAAAAAAAAAAGACTGAATAAGCCTACTGAACATTTCAAATACTTTTTTTTCTCTGTTGTGGTCTTTTGCCACTGGGTTATTTATTTTTGTTCCAAGTATTGTGTCTTGTTTGTATTTGTTCTTCATAATTTTTCAATATACATTATTTAAACTTAATTTTCTGTGTCCTTGCCTTTCATTCACCACAAGCTCCTATAACGAACCGGTTTTCTGTGTCAGTCATATGCAACCCATTGTAATAACTCAGTCCTAACACTAACTACTTTTTAATTAGCGTTACATGTGGCGAGCTAGCCAGGAGTCAAACCTAGAATCTTCTGCACGAAAAATGACACCACTGGATTCACCCCATATGAATTACTGTTCGGACGCCAACCACGACTTCCCATTGACCTTGTTTTTGGCCTGCCCATACAGAAACCCAGCCTGAATCACTCTGAATATGTGCAGAAACTCAAATCTCATCTTCAGAAAAGTTACCAACTTGCTGCTGAGAACGCTGAAAAGATGATGCAAAAGAACAAGACACGCTTCGATCGAAAGGTCATTGCATCTGAACTGGAGGTGGGCGATCGCGTTCTCGTCCGAAATGTCAGGCTGAGAGGAAAACACAAAATTGCAGATAAATGGGAAGATCAAGTCTACGTGGTTGTAAAGAAAGCAACAAATTTGCCTGTGTACACTGTCAGACCCGAACATGCAGAAAAGCCACTGAGAACTCTGCATCGAGATCTACTTCTGCCATGTGGTTACCTACCTGCTGTGTCTCAAATTCCGCCTGTACCTGCCAAAAGATCTGCCAAGTCCACTGTACCTTCAGAAGACCCTGAAATTGGGTTAGGGTCATCTGATGATGAAATGTTGCCAACACATTGGTACCACTTACCTACCTCTGAACCTGCCAGATTCTCCACAACTGTGACCATTCCGAAACCACAGTTAGAGCCTGCTCCTGACACTCAAAGTCCGCTGCCAGAGTCACCTGCAGCCTTACCTGACTTCGCTGAACCTCCTGCTGATCCTCCTCCTGATCCTGCTCAGTCAGGTCCTGACTTGATAACTCCAGATGCTGAAGTTTACTTACCTGCAGAAACTACCTCTGAAGTTCACTTACCTGCTGAAACCGCTCCGATCCTGCTGAAACCATTCATAAAACAGACTTACCTGATTCTGAGCCAAACTCACCTTCCAATCCTGATTTATCCGCCTCTGAAGTTGAACAGCCACAAAGAAGCTCAACAAGAGCAAGACGCCCACCAGACAGACTTCAATACAGCCACTTGGGCCATCCCATTTTGAAAAGCATTCAGTCACTCTTCGACGGACTGGGCAAAGCCTTTTCACTTGCCATGCCAGATGAGGACGTTGGTTGCTCATGCTCTCCTGGCCAGCCATCTGAAAGCTGTCAGTCCAGCTCATGTACAGGGACGTACATGAGGTCAGGGGGGGACCCTGTAACCCACGTCTCACAGCCTGCTGCGCTGTTTCCCAATGGCTGATTGACACCTGCAGTTCATTCGCCCAGCCACAAATGGCGCTATGATAAAAGTGTCTGAGCCACCGTCCCACTTCCTGTCAACTTCCTTGCTCCGGCTGTGGCTGTGCAGAACACGAGACTGCGGTCTCAGAGAACGCTTCTATCTTCACCAATTTACGACAGAAAGTTCTCAAACTCATTGGTGAGTGACAAAAAGCCTTACTAAATGTAACCGCTTAGCCGAAAATACAGTTTTTGTCGCGGATAAAGTTTTATTGACTTAATTAGTCACTTCCGCATTAGTTGCGGCAAACTTTACCGCTGTTTTTGCATCTTTTTAATGTTTACTAGCGTAAATAAGCACTTTTGATCAAATCTACATGTAGTACAGAGCTATGTTTATTGATTGCATTGGCCGTTTGCCAATCGCTTCTTTTGTTTGACTCTGATTGTGATTATTGTAATGCTAATGAGAATCCCATTCACATGCATTAGCCTACTACAGGCGTTGTAGCATTGACTATGAATGAAACTTGAACACTATTGTTGCGCAACTGTGATTTATATTTAAAAGAGTTAATTGAATTCGCTAATTTATTGACTTTTTTAATGTATTTTGAATGTAACTTTAAAAATGTTACAAGCTATGGAGTCACTTTTGGTACAAAAGTCCTTAATGTTTTTCTCTGGCCTCTGTTTATAGGTCAGGTTTTTTTTTTGTACGCCCTGATTTCCTCTTCAAGAGGTGGCGAGCTGCCCTCTGCAACCTGGTAGGAACATTCTTTTTTGTTGTCTCCTCCTCCATATCGTGGACACCTTTATTTGGATTAATATTTTTTGTGGATTATTAAAAACATTTCGAACTGGATCAAAAACTGAACATTGCGTTTCGAAATAAAGGAAAAAGGATCAAAAACTGAACATTGCGTTTCGAAATAAAGGAAAAAGGATCATAAACTGAACTTTGCGTTTCGAAATAAAGAAGACGGATCAAAAACTGAACTTTGCGTTTCGAAATAAAGAAAGAAGGATCAAAAACTGAACTTTGCGTTTCGAAATAAAAAAAAAAAAAGACTGAATAAGCCTACTGAACATTTCAAATACTTTTTTTTCTCTGTTGTGGTCTTTTGCCACTGGGTTATTTATTTTTGTTCCAAGTATTGTGTCTTGTTTGTATTTGTTCTTCATAATTTTTCAATATACATTATTTAAACTTAATTTTCTGTGTCCTTGCCTTTCATTCACCACAAGCTCCTATAACGAACCGGTTTTCTGTGTCAGTCATATGCAACCCATTGTAATAACTCAGTCCTAACACTAACTACTTTTTAATTAGCGTTACATCTAGATGCCTCCTAGACAAAGCCTCCCTGGTGAGGTGGAAATGTTCTACTGGAAGAAGTCTTGGAGAAGCACCAGGACATGCTGGAGGGGCTTTGTCTCTCTGTGGCCTGGGAACATACTGAGGTTCCTACAGAGGAGTCAGAGAATATGTCTGATTCGAGGGAAGGCTGGTAGTTCCAGTTCAAACTGAGGCACCAAATGCAGTTCCAGATAAGCACTTGGAAACGGATGGAGCACACATTTCAGTCTTTCCAGTCCAGCTCTTGATCCTGGAAACAGGAGGACAAGCTCAATCTCCACCTTTAAGACAAAAGCGACAGGGTTAGAACTGATGGAAGCTAGCTCAGCCTCCTCAGCAGAAGCAGACGCAAGCTTAGGAGAGTTAGCAGCACAAGTAAGTTTAGCAGCAGCAGCAGAAGCAAGCTAAGGGTGGGAGCAGCAGAAGCAAGCTAAGGCAGCTTAGCAGCAGGGGCAAGCATGGCAGCAGTGGTAAAAGCAGCAGAAGCAGTCTTAGTGTGGGGGCAGCGGGGACAAGAGCAGCAGGAGCAGAAGCAAGCTTAGAATGCTTACAAGCAGAGGTATGCTTGGCAGCAAAGGTAAAAACAGCAGAAGCAGGCTTAGGGTGCTTAGCAGCAGAGACAAGAGCAGCAGCTCTTTAAAGCTTAAAGCCCTTAGCAGCACCAGCAATCTTAGAGGTAGTGGCCGGAGCAGGCGCATAAGAAGCAAGCTTAGGGAACATAACACCAGGAGCAACCTTAGCAGCAGGGGACAGAGTAGCAGGAGCATGCCTAAGACTCTTAGCAGCAGGAACAACCTTAGCAGCAAGTGCAAGAGCGACAGAAGCAAGCTTAGGGCACTTGGCAACAGGAACGTTAGCAGCGGGGGAATGAGCAGCAGGAAGATGATTAGGGCAGTTAGCAGCAGAAGCAACCTTAGCAGCAGGGGCAAAAGCCGCAGAAACAAGTTTAGGGCACTTAGCAGTCGGATGAAGTATGGCTGCAGTGGTGAAAGCAGCAGAAGCAGTCTTTGTTTGAGAGCAGCAGCGACAAGAGCAGCAACAGAGAGGGAGGAGTGGGGTGTGCAACAGGCACAGGATCTCCCACCACCCAAGGAAACCTGGCAGAAGTGGCCATGGCAGAGGGAGAGAGTGTGATTGTGTGTGAGTGAGTGTGGACTTAGGCCCTGAAGTGGTTCCTGTGCAGGAAGTCCGAGGGTCTGAAGAAACCTTTGGTCAAGAATCACACAGATCTGTGGAGAGGAACACACTGAGTCAGACAACACAATATCAAAATCTTTTGCAACACTTTCACAAATGCAGAGTCAACAGAGACCAGTTTGGAGCTTGGAGCCTCTTCATTTATTCAAACACCTGACAAAACCCAATTAAGCTTCCAACTGTGTGTTTAGTTCTAATTCAAAGTAGTATCATGTACACATAATATATCTCAACATTCAACATTTTTAAATGTTTCATTATGTATTGGGGCTGATAATATTTTGTTTGATCTCCATTGTTGTCTTGATACAAGAGTCACGATTCCAATTTGTTTTCCATTTTGTTCAAAGTGCAGTGTGTAGGGTGACCACCTGTCCCGCTTTTGGTTGTACCGTCCCGCTTTTTAGGCTTGTGTCCCGCGTCCCGCATATCACAGCTGTGTCCCGCTTTTCCATTGGTGATCGATCATAGTGAATATAATACTTGCAGCGCCGTGTTTAAACGGGAATTCGGGCATCTGTCTAAACTCTGTTCATGCGCGTCCGTGTGATAAGCAATACCGTGCGTCAATCAACAGTCTGCGCGCCGCTGTTCCCGCCCACCATTTACGAGGAAAACGTAACTTCAGTGTAGCGGCGACAGCGAAGGAGAAAGGCAAACGCGTGTGAGGAGACGAAACAATCGCCAGTGAGGCAAAGAAAAAGGAGAGATTACAGGTCCAATCACTGAAACACACTCATGAGTCTGAACACTGAAGGAGACGCTGAAAGAGTGCAGTGCTGTGTGTAAAATCAGTTTCTCCATCACCCACGGACGGAAATACGACTAAAACAACCTGCCACACGCAAAGCTCATCAAAAATAGGCTCAACAGCAAGACACTTAATCAATGCAAAAAAATTAGGCCTATCTTGGAATAAAAAAAAAACAGTACCTGTTCTAAATAGCCTAATATTTCAACAAATAAGACTATTATCTATTAGGGGTGGGAAATAAAACGATTCTGAATCGATTTAGAACTGTTAAAAATCGATTTTTAGAGGAAATTTAAATGACTGACAATGCACATTACAGTCCACAAATTCTCCGTTTAAATAAACTCCGGGTTATTCGCCGCTACTTTTGTCACAACAAGCTTCAAACCCAGCGCCTCTAACGGGAAGCACAAGCCGGTAGACTGCCTCTGACTCGGACTGAAGAAGTGAGATCACTACGTTCTTCAACTTATTGTGTCCTTTTGACATTCGACAATCACGTGTGACTCGTAGGCCTATCATTTCTCACCTTAAGCTGAAGCTCCACACATCCCCACGTCCGCTAAATCGTGTTCTTTTGCTGAAACTCCGTCCGCGTAGATAAAAGACAGTCCTTCATTTATTCCTCCGCAAGTTCCTCTGCTGCTGCAACTCCTCTGCGAGCGATCACCGCTGACACGTACAAAGCAGGAAATGCAGCTAGCAAGTCTTTGTGACTAAATAAACATCAGTGTTTGCTTTTCAAGCGTCAAAAGAACTTTTTATAATGAGTCCGAAATAACGCCGTCTGTCACGCTACTTGGTTGGGTAAAGCCCTACGCACTCGCGCTGACGCGTGACTAGGGTCCGTGGCTGCTGCCTCCGGTCTTATAGACTTATACTTTGGCGCAAAGAGCACCTCCTCGCAGGTCTGCGCAGCCGCATCTCGCAGGCAACGGTCTTGCGGCTCTCCCCGTCGAAGCAATGATGCGTATGAATGGGATTTCAAGCGGTACGTCCCTCGATGTCTCGTAATTTTGAATGAGTTGAATACGGTCGGCTCCCAGTCGGCCTGACCGCCCGTTTCTGCCCATGGTAACAAACAACACCGAGTTCACGGGGGACAGTCAGGAAAACCTGCCTGACGCACTTCTAGTGCGCTGTCACTTACGTGCGCACGTTCTAGAATTCTTGGCAGTTATAAGCCAGGTGGAGGGCATTAGTGAGTTTTGTCCTTAATATTGTACTTTGCTATGAAATAAATACAAAAATATATTTAGTAAGTTTAAAAAGTGGTGGTTTCTGGATGACTAGACGCATTTAAGTAAAGGTGTAAGACAGTAATCTTTATTTATATAGCGCATTTAACTTTTGTATCACTAAAATAATCTGCATTTAAATGATCTTAATTTTACCTGCTCTCCACCTCATTGAAATGGCATTGGCCTGTTGGCCTGTAGAATGTTGTCACCTGAAACCAACCTGTTGTTACATTGGTGCTTTTTTATTGAACATTACATTGAAAAATCGAAAGATGCAAAGATGCATCGATGCATCGGACTCGCATCGGCTCGTGAGCGTCTTAATAGAAATCGAATCGTGAGCCACCCAGAGATTCCCACCCCTATTAATAATTTATTATTCACACTGCAAAAAAGGAAAATCTAACTTAGATAAAATGACTTAAATTAAGCATATTTATTAAAGACCAAATTTAAGATGTTTTCACTTAACAAGACCAAGTCTGACTCAGAATATTTGACTTGTTTTAAGATATTTCTCCTGATTTACCTTATCTAGATATAAAAACTTTTTAAGCAAATTTGTTTCTGTTTTAAGCCATAATTGCTTGAATCAAGAAAAGAATTGCTTAAAAATTCTGTCAAGAGAACTTAATCAAATGTTCTTACTGCACTGGCATATTATTTAACTTGAAATAAGACATTTTACCTCAAAATAAGAAAACATTTCTTATTTTTTGAATAGCCTTTTTTGCAGTGCTTTTTATACAGTTTAAAATATCCTATATGCATCTGTATATTATCTGTTTGGTTCAAAACAAGCTTAGTAGAAAAAATTATATCATTTGTCGAGTCCGTCCACCATGTCCCACCAAATCCCTGAACCTGTCCCACTGTTTGGAGTTTTTGAGGTGGTCACCCTAGCAGTGTGTAACATTTTGACCAAAATTAAACTTAAACAAAAGCATTTTGATTTCTTTATTGCATTAAAACAATAATAAAAATCTGAGATTTGGATTTGAGAAAGCTTGCATGACCACAAAATGGACTCTTTTTGGCCTAGAAGAGGACCTACTCTTGCATGTTTCCATGGAAAGCTGTACTTTTTTACATTGTGGTGTAAAACGAATTTATCCTCATTCAGAATGTCCCAAAGTGTTTTTACAGATTAGTGTAGTTGACTTTTCACACAGTTACACAGAGCAGCTTTAAGCCTCACAAAAACAAACTACATTTTCTGTGAAATTGCTTAATAAAGCATGGCTTAAAAAAATATAATAATATTACTGCTGTATAATGTTTATTAGGGAATTAGGTCAGGAGCTGATTGAAATCATGTCTAAAAAAGTTTATATTTCAGTCATTCCTTGAGCAAGTTTTGTAAACAAAGAGACAAAATGGCTAAACTATCCCATTTAGAATTCCTGTTATAGCTCTGACAATAATACAGACATGTTTTAACTGTCCAGTGTTTTATTTTAGTGATATTATTTAATGTTAGCCATATTTGTAGCAATACGTAAAAATAAAGACACCAACATACGCACTATTAAATGTTCATAAAAGTACCAGTGTCACAATAGTGATCACTACAAGTCCCACCAAAAGTAAGTCACTAGAATTCTACTAAACATAGCTGTAACTATCTCTTTAGCACCACATGTTGTACCAAGAACCACTAGAGCTACCAATAAGTGCCACTGATGAGACACAAACGTATTTGTACTTATTATTATAAACCTTGTAGTTTTGTCAGAGGACCAAGGCTTTTTGGCTGAAGTGGACAACACTGCCCCAGCACTAGAGCTTTCCTAATACTTTGTAATAATGTCAGTTCAGTACTAAACCAGACCTAAACTGGGACTAGACCAGATGAAATCCCCAAATCAAACCAGATCTACTGAAGTGAACCAGGTGTAAAACACTATTCACTCACAATGAAACCCGTACTTAGGCTATAGAAGAGCAAATCTATGTTTGAATATTTGGACGATGGCCTTATGTTTAATAGGCCTACTTTAGGCCTTGGGATCAGGTCAGGCTTTGCCTTATATTAATGTAACACATCATCTCAAAATGCTTTATGCACTTTAGGCCTGATTCAATTAGGTTTGAAATATGACAATTAAAGAAGAAATGCTCTTATAATGCTGCATTTACATTATTTGATATGATTATTAGCACAAAGTGCGTGTTTTGTGACTTTGACCCGTGGATATGGTCACAGTTTTAGGCTCGATAGTTGTGTCAGTAGCGTGTTAGCCGCTGCAGGTGTAACTAACGTTAGGTCTAATGCTCTTTGCTTCAGAAGCACAAAAACACACATTTCTTTGAGTAATCTTACCGAAAACATGATCTCTAGACTTTGACAAAAGGACATAACCTGCTAGTGCTAGCTAGTGGTTGTTTTTGCTGCATAAAATAGTCCAAACTCATACGCAGTAAGGTGAACAGGTAAAGTCATAAAAGCTCACGTTTTTTCCCACAAACGTCTCGTAGTTGGAGTCAGGGGCTGGTCAGTCGGTGTCTGAGTGAAAATGTCCAAAAGTTATGTCTCCTTTCTGTAGAATCCGTCGAGTGAAGCTCACAAATGCAGAGTTTTGCTCGCAGTCTGGGTTTGCAAAGTTTGCAATGACCAGCGTCATTTAAACACAAGATCTAGGCAACACGTGCGCGCTGACGTCAGAACGCACGTGGCTTTTGTGGTAAAAATTTGAGAACCACTGGGCTAATATCTTGCAATATCTTAAACCACTTAAATATAATTTAAACTAATGTACAGATAGGCTAGCCACGGGTGTGCCAGGGTGTGCCAGTGCCGACCAAATCTGGCACAGCCAAAAATATCAGTGTTTTGTGTTTTTTTTTTGTTTTGTTTTTTTAATAAAAACCGTATTCAGACACGCATAGTCACCACTGGGGTAGCCTACTTCTGTCCGTGTTGCCTCCAGTCCTCGTCTCTCTTTTCTGATGTCCGCTAGTTTCCAAAACTCCAATTACGCACAACGGCAGCCGCATGTGAGACGAGGGAAAGGAGAGGCAGTCAGGGAGCTCAGACCCGGCTGTACTACAGACATGCGGCTGTAGACGTGTGAAGAGGCAGCAGGGAGACCCGGCCGTACTACTGGCTGTACTACAGGCCCGTGCGCTCTCCACACGTAGGTCTAGACGTGTGGAGAGCGCACGGTGATGAGAGGAGCACCAGCCCCAGCCGCCGAGTGACAGACGTCTGCACATTGGTCTGATCCTTAACAGCAAATAGCGGGAAATCAAACACTCTGGGTACTTTGGTAAAATATCCCATTTGTTGGTCTAAAATTCCCCCAGATTAAAACAAACTACATCTAGTTTTCAGATTTTAGACCCTCCTGCCTTCAGAGCTACTCTTTAGTCTATTTATAGATTTTGAACTCTTATTTATTGTCTTACAAACCAACCACCAGGGGGCACCAAATGCAATCTCGCTGACCTGCTGATAGTTTAATAGTAAGACGTCATTTCAGTATCGAATCAATAAAAACAAGTCTAAAACTCACCAAATTACAAGAAATTACACCTGTTTTTTCTAAATTAAAAAATAAAATTCAATAAAATTCAACAAATTGAGCCAGAAAAGCGATATTCTGGATTTTATGTGGAGAAAAAAAAACAATATAAAACATTACAATTTCATTTCACACCTACATTTTTGGAGGCACACCCAAAATCTAATTTCTGGCTACGCCACTGGACAGAGCTTTAAATGTGTGGTTATTTCTACATATTGTTTAGTGCCAATGGCTACACCCTCTTTTATTTTGAAGCTAGAATTTATGCCCCTGTATCTTTAATTCTGAAATCGAAACATTGCAGTTTTATACTTACATATTTTGTGGTATAAGAAGCTCATGTGATCTTCAGACTTATAGACAGGTTGTAGTTTAACCTATGTATTTTAATTAGTTACTTTTTTAACCACAAATTGTAGGCTTTGCTAACCAGGACATCTACTGGTGTAAATGTATAATTTCGAGTTTTATAATGTTATCTGCATTTTGTTGGCAAAAATTCTTGTCATATTTTCCACTATTTGGTTACAAACTTATTTTTTTTCATTGTTCACCTTTACCAGCTGCAGACAAACATGAGGCAAAGATTCCTAATTATGTCATGAAATAATTGTTATATTATTAGTTGGTTTAAGGCTAATCATGAATATTTTAGAATAAAGTAGTAGTATGTTGATTGGACAAAGAATATTTACTCATTAATATACTAAACATTTTGTGAATGAGCAGCAACATTATAGTGTATATTATACTGATGTGTCATGCCTTCAGTTTAGAACATTTGAAATCATTATGTTGAACCATTGGATCTTGATCAAACAAAACAATACACTTTACATAGGATTTGATTTTCAAGTCATAAAAACAAACATTTCATATTGGAAAAAAATGCAACCTCTTAATGAAAATGTATTTATTGAGTCATAAACATTAGAGGAAATGAATTCTAACAGGAAAATGCCTGAACCAAAAAGATGAGCTGCAGAGAGCCAGTCTGTGCTGCACTCTGCCTCTGCTCACAGGTAGATGAGAGGTGCAGAAGAATTCACAAATTCAGCCTGGCACCAGAGATCAACCTAAAGGATCAGGCAAAATGTTTATAATCAAAACAAAAACATAGAAAAGTATACAGAGAGCTAACTTACCTTCAAAAACATAGAACCAGTGCATCTCCACAGATCAGAGCATCTGGAGGGAAAGGAGGAGAGCCTCAGAGGAAACGCAGCAGGAGACCACTCTCCTAAACTCAGCCCT